>JBAMJV010008918.1:0-16237 GCA_037951105.1 Echinarachnius parma | reverse complement strand
TCTAGATTATAACAGTATTGAAGAAGGAATAATTTGCGACTGAGGTTTTACGCTGTGACATTGAATGTGAGTCCGTCACAAGATTCTTCTATTATTAAACCTCAAGTTAATTTTCTCATACACCAATTTACATAATATTATATTTTAGGTATATAACATTTAACAGCTGCTATATAATTTGAAATATATCTGTAGAAAGACAGAGCTCTTTGTAATAAAAGTGATATAATTTGTTACATAAAGGCATTTCAATACATACCAAGGCTGTACGTTATATTCTGTGATTCATTATAAACAAAATATTATGTAAATATGTATAACGCATTAAAATGCCACATTTGTATTTTCTGAGTATTTATAACGCGAAATTATGATGCAATATGTAGTTGCTTTTTTTCTGAGTAACTATATACATCAACCCACATCAACACTTTAAGAGATGATTGCAATTAAGACAAAATGAATTATTGAGTTGTATGTAACCATGGTAACAGTTCCGACATCAACTTAGAAATGATGAGTATGAGTTGAGTAAGAGTAGATGTCCGCTCTTCATTAACCAGTAGTCGATGCGAGCCAGTTTACATCTTGTTTTCTGTAAGAATTATAATAGTTATAGAAGAAGAAGAAGAAGAAGAAGAAGAAGAAGAAGAAGAAGAAGAAGAAGAAGAAGAAGAAGAAGAAGAAGAAGAAGAAGAAGAAGAAGAAGAAGAAGAAGAAGAAGAAGAAGAAGAAGAAGAAGAAGAAGAAGGAAGAAGAAGAAGAAGAAGAAGAAGAAGAAGAAGAAGAAGAAGAAGAAGAAGAAGAAGAAGAAGAAGAGAGGATGAGTAGGTGGAGAAGAGGAGATAAATGAAGTCAAAAAGGAGTACATGTATGTGAATGATACAGTTATTATGGATTCATTCTGTTCATCGTTCAACTCAAAGCATCAGCATCAAATAATGAGAAAAAGACGGTTTTCTTTTTGGGAAATAAACAGCTCGTTCGGAACTCTCGATCATCATCCAAAAAAACTATCGTAATATAAACTACTTAAAAACAATGTATGGCAAACCATCTATCACAATATAGGCCAAGAGATGTGAGAGGGTGGGGAGGGGGGGGGCTTACCATATGGTGCGGGTTGTCCTGGCTGTCCTGGTTGAGCAGGCTGGACCACATAGCCCTGGTTTGGGTTGCCGCCATAAGCGTACGAGGTCTGCTCAAACATGGAATGAAATAAAGAAAAGATGAATATAATAATGTAGGTTTTAAACTACTTTTCACACATTTTTTTTAACAGAAACAATTATTGCCATGACAATTAAAGTGATACATTTACTTTATCAAAATTCAACCAAAATCACTTGCTCTCTTAATTTCTAGGACTTATTTTTAAGTCCAAAGGATTTATTTGTTTTAAGTCCAAGTGGACTCAGATAAGGGACAAAACCATAGGACTTAAAATCAATCTATCCTAAGACTTAAAATGTTTAAGTCCATGTAGGACTTAAATTTTAAGTCTATTGGATTTATAATTTAAATCTTTCACGACTACTTTTTAAATCTTCTTAGATTTATTTCTAAAATAAGTCCATCATGGATTTAACTATTAAAGTTTTGATTTTAAATCTTTCTTGGATTTATTTCAAAATAAATCCATGATGGATTTAAAAGAAAACACTGAAAAGAAAACGAGTTTGATACACTTTTTCTGTTGGTGTAAATTTGTTTATTTCATCTAAATTGAAATGTACATTTATTTCACAATAATATAAATCAAAACATAAAGAATCAATATAAACCCTGGACCTGTACATACATACAATTGAACAAAAAATTCCTTTGACAAATTATATATATCTGCTACAAGCAAACATAAATCAAATGTAGCAACTGCACTTAGCGGAGTATTACAGTGTGTATCAAAAAGAATGGTACAGTCAGAAAATATATATTTTTTAATATAAAAATTGTTCGTAAGTATAACTATTTGATATCATATCAAAGCGAATAAATGCTCTTTATGTTGCTATTTTAATCATACTTATTGCTTTTGTTAATCAAGAGTTATACCACGTTTTAAGCGATGAGGCAAAATCCCGTTTGTGCCACTTTTTGTATTTATCGTTGAAATTGTCATGAAGGTTTTAACAATGGAATAGTATTATTGCTGTAAATAGATAATTATGAGGAAAATACTGACCAAAATCCGCCAAAGCATCTTCCAGAATGATATATAATACTTAGTAACACATACACAAACACAAACACACACACACACACACACACACGTACACACATACACTAATGAGTAAGTACATACATACACACATACACAGACATACATACACCCACACAAACAAGCCAATGTGAGTGTGTGACATACGTACAAAACTAAAGTATATCATATTAAAAGATGCTTCAGTAATTTCTTCCATCTTTGTCCTCACAAAGTAATTGTTTTGTTGTTGAAACTTTCATGACAATTTCTTTGATGAATACGAAAAGTGGCACAAATGGGATATTGTCTTGCCGCACTAAACGTAGCATAACTCTTGATTTACAAAAGCAAATGAAATGATTTAAAAAGCAAAAGAAAGAGCTATCATTCTGCCTTAATATGATACCAAATACACATACCTAGATAATTTTTTTTTCCTGACTGTACCATGTTTTGTTGATACAGACTGTATAAAACACGACGTGCTTCCATCCTGATTGTAAAGTTCTATCAAACTTGACGAAAGAAATAAGCATTTTCATAAATATCAGAAATACAATTTGGTATGATTACTACACATTTGTATCAAACTTATAATTCATTTCTATACATACAACAATTAAGGTAACAATGACAAATTATCGTAAATAAAACAAAATAAATAAAACTGAACATTACAATATAAAATATACAACTTGATGGGATAAAGTTATCAAAATTAATAGGGTTAAATTACTCATTGTAATCCAGGTTTATATACGCCTAGCGCAGAAAAAAGCAGCACGGTTGATTTTTAATTTCTGCATGTCAGAAATTCCTTATTAGCCTTATTATATCTGTTAGCTAGTGTATTTTATGCTGAAGAAAATGAAACACACAAAGATATTGGTTAAAGGGGACCACCAGGCAAAGGACAACACATTATTATATGTTTTGGTACCGTTTTGTGATATCAAATAGATACCCAACATTTTGCAAAGGGTTATGTGTTTCATAAACAAAGCAATTAATTTCCACCACTTACGGAACCACTGCTATATCCTGGTTCCATACGGGCCAAGCATTTGCGAGTGCGCCAATGCTTTCACGCGTACGTCAATAGGTTCCCAGATGATTCATTCGCTCTGCATAGTGCGCTCTGGCTCTGCACGCATATAGTCTACGCAATCTAGACCGCATGAACGCATGGTTGAGAATTTATATTTTTTTTCTTTTCTGAAAACATATTTTTGTGAACTTGTTGAAGGAATGGAATACTAAAGATGGTACCTTTCTATAATAAGAATATTATTTTTGGGTGGTGGCACCCTTTAAGTCTTAAGCACCAAGCACGCCGTCCAAACTCTGTGGTCGGCTTGTGACTTACATGAAACACTATAATTTTTTTAACTCCTTTTGCTAAAGAAGCGTAGAAGCAAAACTGCTCAACCAAAATTAATGATCTTGGGTGTCATTTTCTGAAAAAGCATCTTTTTAGATAAGAAATACTCTTGTGACATGAATATATCAAAACTCTTGTGTGCCGTTTTTGGAGGTCACCTTGCATAACTAAAAAATGTACATTTCATGAATCATGAATACTGATTTTATACATTAAATTATAATTACTGCACATTTAAATCAAACTCATAATTCATTGTTCAAAACTGCGAATTGACTGTAAATTCTTACTGGAGTAACAAGAACATTTTAGAAAATAATCAGCAGTATGGTACATAATATGAGAGAAGATGTAAAAGAAAAAAATAATAATTAGGAAAAACAAAAATCATTGTTAAATTGAAAGTAAAGGGGGCAGTATAATACCAGCAATGATATTGTCTTAATTATATCTAACCCCCACACCACGCCGTCTTCTACTATATCAAGTAGCAGATTCGGGCTCCGAATGGAATCAAGTTTTTATAATGGTCCGCTAGCTCAATGACTTCCACTCGGGGGAGGGGTCAGTTCAAATAGACCACGTTTAAAATTATATTATTAAAATATAAAATATAAACAAACAAATCCAAAAATAAAGTGCTTGGACACGATTTAAATTACGATGTCACTTGGCAAATATTTATTAACGGATAAGAAGAATTACAAATCTCCTTCATCAAATCAGAATAATCAAAATGATACAACTTATATAATGTAAATATCAACAGTTGTAAATATAATTGCGAGGTATGCTTTAAAGATAAGGGGCAACTTATTACTTGCTTAATTAGTTACTTAATTACGTTTACCAAGGATCTAAGGGGAAGGGGAGGGATAAGTTAGGGGAAATGAGGTTAGTAAATGGTGGCCACTTACGAACGCGAAAGCTATACTAGTTATATCGGTCTCGGACTCGGGCGCGCTTCTAGATGGGTTGGACTTGGGACGGGCTGGCTTCGGGAACTTCGGACGGGCTGGGGCTGGAAGTTGTAGGGATCTCGGATCACTAAGCTGGAACTTCGAGGAACGCCCTAGAGTTGGACACGGGCAAACAGCTTACATACGATCTGGTGGTCTTGAGCAATTATGGTTTGCCCTCCAAACAGTTCGCGTATTCGATTCAGTTTAACTCCAAACTCAGTCTCCAACAATATTCAAATCACAGTTCTCCTTGTAAATTCAGCTTCAGTTTCTCCGAAATGTCCAATTCAAGTTTTAGTTAAACGATGTTAATTATTAATTTGATGAGGATGAGGGTGATGGGGTTCCAAGGGTGGGGGACGAGCCAACCGCTCTTACTGCTACTTCTTACTGGTTACTCTCCTGTCCCTATCTTATCTCTACGACTACTCTAACTAAACTAAGTTTGGGGACAGGGTTTTATACCTAATTACATATTCAAAACATATCTTGTAAGGGGCGGGACTTCTAAATCCTAACTATATCTTAATACTATATTCTCAATCATGTTTACCAAAGTTGCCCCTAGATACAATCGTCTGATTGGATATTCATACCAGAGGGAGGAAACTATTATTCTCATTGGCTACTGACTAATACAAAAGCTTAACCCAACCAATTCTGTTCCCAGAAAGCCAAGTTCATATTGATAGACCGACTAATTCACACCTATTCTATTCAAGCTGTATGTCTTTTATATTCCTTAATCCAAAACCTCTTTTGTATTGAGTAATCCCCGGATCTCTATTCAAATCTAGTACTCTTTGATGTTCCCTACTCTCAAGTATACTATTCATAGTACACTGTAACTACAGCTTATAATATCTAAATCTCTTTTCAGCAGATTTACTCATCTTCCAAATATACTGGTAGCTATTATTCTCTTATTTTAGCTATAAACTGAGCGGGAATTGAATAAAAGTATAGAATTCATAAAAAGCTGGAAAAATAAAGTCAGAATACTTCCAAATTTTGTCCTAAAAAGGTCCTAACTCCACTACCATATTATACCAAAAGGGCCTTAATTCTATCTCGCTACATATACATTCCATAGTTGGTACAAGTTTGGTAACAGTTACTCAGGAGAATCTGTAAAGGTTTCATTGTAAAAGGCGTAGGCAGAGTGATATTAAAGACAAACATAAGAAAGAAAGAAAAATAGATACAACTGGCTAACTGCATGGCAATATTAATATTGTATTACAATTATTATACTCATTATTATTACTCATGGATTGCAAAAATCTTATTTTACATGCAAACCGAAGGCAAAAATGGGAATACATGTCTAACTAGTTTCCTTGTAAGCATTTGTAATAATATTACTTCACATCATTATGCATAAGAATAAATCACAAACTTCACCGTGCCAATCATGCTATTGACATCACAATAGGTTACATTATACACAGTAAACATAAAAACAAAACAACGAAAATAACAAGAACCTTTTTCATACTGAGTTCATGATACAATTGTCATTTTCTCCGAGTCTTCTTAAATCATGTCAAAGACCCAGTCTTCCAAAGTTTAAGTTCTCTGACCGTGACAGTCCAAAATGTTATTAAGAAGACTCAACAGTCAACATCAGTTTTTCCTGACATAATAGTTATTTGCAGTGGTAATGTTCAAACTAAAATTATGGAATTACTGTTCTTCAAGATTTGTCACAGTTCGCTATCCATAATTGGGCTAAAAAAAAACACTGTTCTCCACTGCAGATAAGTTCTGCAAAAACAAAGCAGATTACAGTTTCTCAAAGTTACTTCAAAATCGGCTTCTTTCGCTCAACCAGCGTACTGAACGTCAGCACACTGACCAAAGAGTCCATGTTCCGATAACACCGACGATGTCGAGTCGCTCCTCGTCGTCCACAACGATAACGCTTGAAACGTCCAACCTGGCGTTCGCGTACACTCTTGCGACGTGCTCGCGATCTGCAACCTTCAACAGACGATCTCCGTCCGGCCCATCGTTGACTCCACGATCTCCTCCGATGACCAGGCTCCACCTGTCGACTACGCTGTCGTTCACCATCTCTCCGACAAAACTCTGGCAGACGTCGCTTGCGAATAACAGGCTCTCCTGCCTTTCGACGTCGCTGATGTCCATCCCAATGACGCTCACCATCATACCGCCAACGCTCACCTTCTCTTCGATGTCGCTGACCTCCATTTCGGCGAGGAAGACAGCGCAGATAGCGGCATGCACCTCCCTCCGTGAAGCCCCTCACCTTGCCACGAATGTTGCTGCTTACGATGCTCCCCACCTCGACTCCAATGACGACCACCTTGCCGAGGACATCGTTGACCGCCACACCAACTCTCCAGCTGCAGCAAGGGCACCCTCTGGAACCGCAGACATCTCACGCACCTTCCCCGGCGTTGCTTCGCAGAGTGGCTCATCCACGTCTCCCTCGATCTGCATCCTATGAATAAAAATGTGAGAACGAAAAGTAATCTTTTCACGATACATATGGAGAAGGCCTGACAGGTTCAATAAGTACATATTTAGAAGACGTTTACGATTCTAAATATTTGCTCATAATCTAATGATTATTTACAAGGGAATGCAAACAAAAAAAGAAGAAAAATATCTGTTGATTATTGTTAGTATCATGAGTTGCACCACCTAGTCTTATCCAACAAAGAAAACGGACCCTTTAATAGGGGGCCATATCATGACGGCGATGGCCAACGGTCGGCGAGATGGACGATGAATGCACAATCTTCTCCGCTCACGCCCGGGGGGGGGTACTCACGTATATTGGGTATACGGGGATGTGCCGCTCGGAAGGGTGACTTTTTCAAGAAAGGTCCTTAGACATGGGTCCCCTTTTCATCAAAAAAATCCTTAGACATGGGTCCCCTTTTTCAAATTTCCCCTTTTTTATACGGGATTTTTGGGTTTGCCGATGTGAAATAGCAAAAATTTTCAAGCTCGCTACGCTCGCTAACTTAAAACCACAAAATTTGCGGGAAATACGCCAAAACACATGCCCCGCAGCGGGAAATACGCCCAAAACATGCGCCGCAGGCGAAAAAAATCCTTAGACATGGGTCCCCTTTTCGCAAAAGGACCCTTAGATGTGGGTATGGGTTTGGAGGTCTCAGCCGCACACCCCCGTCCTACTATAATCTGAGTACCCCCCCCGGGCGCTCACGCTCCTGCTACATGAAAGTGAGGCCACCAGCTCCTCCTCGAACTCATCGCCAACAGATCGATGACAACCAAGAGCCACCACACGCCGAACTTAGCCATGCTGGACACCATGACCAACATTTACATCGATCTCTTATCGTTCAATCCATGTTAGGAATAGGAGACTTGGCCATACATGTAATACGACCCTTCGGGCGCATACAAACTAATGAGAGTTATGCCACCAAATCAAGACCATTTTTTTTATTTACACATTTCTGCTTTATTGGAATTATCAGTGCTGACAGTGAATCTAGACTAAACACAACACAAGAGTTCCCCCTAATTCTAAAACAAGTCCTTGTAATTTCAAAACCTGGAATTTTCACAAACTGCTATCAGTATCAGGCACACATGTTGCTGTAATATCAGCTACATTTCGTGAGAAATTGAACAATTTGAAGGATAGTCGGTCTTTACGGTAAGTCTAATTAAGTTAAGACAAAGTGTGCACATGCATCATCCAAATCTGCTGAATATTCTAGACAATGTGAGTAAAATTTCAATAATTTCAGTGCTTTTTATCTTTTGATAAAAATTGCTAAATATTAGCCATTCGATGAGTAGTTATTGCAAGTCTACAATTTTACAAACATGAACATTGTTACTGTAAGTAATAGCGCTGCGGCGCGCCGGCCGGACAGCGGCGGCTAGCAAAGGCCAGGGTACGCGTATACGGTGCGTTGCATGCAGACTGCAGTCTGTCATGTAATCCCGGGGCGCTAGTTGTTCGCAGTTAGGCCTACTTAGTCTTAGATGAAATTTACACATTTATCGTCGGCTGTTGACTCCCAGATTAATATATCACATCCTATTGTATTCACACTACATTAGGCTTACCTTTGAGTAGCTTTGTCACACTCCCATCGTCATCGATTTGTTCGAGAAATTCCTCCATCATTCCACAATGACAAGTCGCTTCGACGTCGCTTCGTGAAATCCAAAATGGCAGTCAAAACGGGTTTCAACTCTTGCGAATTGCATGACGTCATTTGTGGGTAGTCTGATTGGCTTAAAGTTTTAAGTCCCCATTAGATTTATATTGCGAAGCCAAATTTTAATCGAAGGGTATAGAAGGCCCAATGAAATAAGTCTTTAGGACTTAAAATATTTTAAGTCTTAAAGGGATCTAGTAACTTTGTTGAGATGTGCAAAAACTGATGAATGGTTGATGCAATGTATACTGTTGTTATCTCATATGTCCTCAGGGTATTGTGTGAAAATTTCAGGTCAAATGGACAATGTATGGCCAAGTAATGAGCGAAAATGCAAAGTGATATTGGGTGATATTCACCAACTCACTGCATTCACTTTGTACAGGGATGAAAATCTCGCCCGGAGATTTTCTTATCTAAATACTTCAATCATACATATCTTTGTAATGAAAGGGAAATTTGAAAAACCGAAAGCTGTCCCATGATTTTATTGTTAATACGAATACAACAAGGTATAAAGGAACCGCTAGAATTACAATTTTATTTTGAGGATTTGGACAATGTTACTAAGTCCCTTTAAGAAGGACTTAAAATTTAAGTCCTAGAAATTAAGAGAGTGGAGCGTTCCCACTTCTCTTCATAGGCGTAGGAGGCGGGGGTCGGGGATGCAGCCGTGTAAATTAATTTTGGCCACGTTGTTATAAAAATCACGTACCGTGCACAAATACAAACACATGGGAGCTTTCGTTTTACTACACCAATAAAGAACATCTTTTAATACATGACTTGTTAGTGTAAATTTTAGAATTAAGAAGCTCCGGTTAGGAAGAATATTGTTGAAAGGGAGGCATTGCCAGCACATTCAGTGTACCCTCCAAATAAAATCAACAAGGCTTAGAAATGAATACGATTAACTTAAATAATTTATTTAAAAGAAGGCAAAGAAAATGTGATTCCAACGGGATTCGAACCCGAGACCTCCGGATTGCTAGACCGGTGCTCTTCCGACTGAGCTATATATAGCTTCTGACCATTCAGGCAATGAGAATTAAGGGTTTCAGGGACGAGCACCGTCTAGGGTTTTCTATAGCTCAGTCGGAAGAGCACCGGTCTAGCAATCCGGAGGTCTCGGGTCCGAATCCCGTTGGAATCCCATTTTCTTTGCCTTCTTTTAATCACAATATATTTCTGGTTAGTTTCTCTGTATGTTTGAAATAAATAATATATTGTAAACTTTGCAATTGATAGATCATTTTCGCCATGGCCTAGATAATTGATTTTTTTAATCATTGGTTATAGAGGACTGACCGTGGTGGTCGTAGTAGCGGTCGTCGAGGGAGAGGCACAGCAGCAGCGGAGTCCCCCGCAGCAAATGGCTGAGGCCACGATGGATACGATGAACTCAATCAGGGCCAGAATTGCCAGGATGGAGTGCACAGCAACGGCTCCCTGCAACCAAACATTCATGTTGAATTGTTCACATCATTACAAACGTATTTCAATCATAGGGGAACTTATTAGAAAGAAATAATATGAATGCAAATGAGCAAAGAAATTTGGGCTTCCTCGGGTTTCGAACACGAGACCTCCCGATTGCTAGACCGGCGCTCTACCAACTGAGCTGGAAAGCCCTTGTGGTGGTTATATGTCTTGCATATTTTTCAGTTTTAACTTTGTAAAAGTTTATACAAATGATGTAAGTTGGTCTTATCGAATTTATCATTTGCTCCTTCTGTAAGAAAATAATGTAGTATGTATTATTGAAAATAAACTAATGAAAGCAATTTTAACAAATAAATCGAATCTTGGTTCTGTAATCAGTCATGTATGTGATAATTACAAATAAATACCTGTAATCGTATAGTTTTTTGTTATCAATATGAACTATTAAGTAAGTATCATGCATGTTTAAAGATGATTATATTTGTTCATTTTATTCTTCAAGTGAGTTTAACTATGGATGAACATTCAGTTAGACTATACGTAGTTTGATTAGATCAGGGAGCTTACTGGTTCCTCAGTGATAGACAATTTGGGATTACTGTATATGAAAGGAAAACAAATCACCAATAAGCGCCGATTCGTAATTGATTGATCATAGCCCATGATTGCCTCAACCACCCAAATAAATAGAAATTCCAAAAAATATATCATCACCCATGAGAATATGGGTTTTTCGATCTCATGCGCACTATACAATATAGACTGGGACATCGGTTTACGCCAGCTTTATTTCACCACACCTCCACTCTATGGTCCTCGTGTCCGAGAACCAGTTCTTTGACGGTAAATCAGGTTTTTCGCCGTCCGAGAATCTGGTACAGTACTGGATCGAAACGTCGTGAGAGTGGACATTAGGCGCATGCGCCATGGTTTAATCCGTGACGTCATCATTTCCCAGTCGGAAGTGCGATTAAAATTCGAAAGGCCCCTGTGGGATTTCCACGGGAAGGTGGACATGAACTGACTCCATCTAAAAGCTTTTTCATTTGTTCTGTTTTTGTTTTCTCCATTAATCATGATATTATTATTTTATCTTTCATTTCACATGATTTGTTTTAACTCATAGGAAACAAATTCAATATTTGAATGGGATAACCTTTTAGAAGGTGATTTACACTGTCTAGGTGTACTCAATTTTTCCATGTCCTGTTTTTGTAACGCGAGTTACCGAGTTATGACTCTTCATAATCTTGTTGTTGTGTTGCCTGATATAAATGCACACTTACCAAATCCTTGGAGATACAATTATCCTACATTTCCATTAAAATAATTAAGTTACAGTACAATGAAGTAGTCAGCGTACCATTAAACGTAATCTCCCAAAATCTAAAATTAAACGTGCACGAACCTCACTGCCCTCTGTGTTACAGTAACTGGTGCAACTGTAGGAGTCGTACGAGCCATAGTAGCCACATGCGGAATTGCAGGAGTTGATTAAGGTGTATACACCTGCATAGACGCCCTCGTAGATGATCATGGAGAACGCCTGGAAAGTGCACAAAATGCTCATGACCAAGTACGCCGTAACCTGCGAGGGAACAATTAAAAGCAAGAGCGTAGTCGATGGTCATGATGGTGGGGTGGCGAGGTGGCAGGTCGGCGGAACGATAGGAAATGGCGACAAACCGGCCGCCTTAAACATGTTTAAGAGAGGGGGATGCCCCGAGACGCAGTACGTTAAATAATTACTTGCATTTTATATAATTTGCGAGAAAGAGGCGACAACAATAATTGGTGACAACAGAACATTTAAAGACAGTCCACTCATTTTATTTAATTTTAGTCGCAATAACAAAATGCATGCAATAGGAATTTTATTAAAAATACATGTATGTTTATAGAAAAGAGTTTGATAATACAGGAAGTGATAAACAAAGTAAATAATTATTAATGGCAATGGCAACATTACATATATGCAAACACCATGCCACCTTATAACTGGTCATAGTAATACATTTTTAAACAGGGGGTAGATATAATTCAAAGTGTGTAACATGATAAGACATGTGCCATATTTACCACACAAGTGCTCCTGTTATTAGTCAATGTTCCAAGGATCCCAGCCGGCAGGAAGAACTAAAATATCAAAGAAGTATCTCATATTAAAGGGATTTAGAAATGTTTACATATCATGCGAACAAAATATATATGGTTTAGGGGACTGTATGCATGAGACCTGGCTCAACGATATGGGACATGTGAGGGACATTTTTAAAGATAATTATAGAGAAGATACGAATGGACAATACCGGTACTCACAATGATAAAGGGATATTATGGGTTACAGCTCTTTATTCCGAAGGTTCGTTATTCCGAAGGTTCGTTATTCCGAAGATTCGTTATTCGGAAGGTTCGTTTCTCCGAAAATGAAATGAGGTTCGTTTATCTGAAAGGTTTAATACGAAAGCCAAATCATTTTCGGATTGACGAAACCTATTGCATTTTCGGACTAACGAACCACATCCTTATTATGTGTGTTTTTGTATGATCTTTCACGTTTTTGGTGATAATTCCATAATAAACCATGACCACCATCATTATCATCTTCATCCTAATCATCATCATCATCATCATCATCATCATCATCATCATCATCATCATCATCATCAGTATCATCACCATCACCATCACCATCATCATCGCCATCATCATCGAAATTATCATCATCATCATCATTATTATCATCATCATCATCACCATCACCATCGTATTCATCATTATCATTTTCATCAACATCATCATCATCATCACAATCACCATGACTTGTAAATTTTTATGAAATGTGCAGTAATGAATAAATGCCGAGAAGGCGAAAGAAAACAAATCATCACAATCACCATAGTCATCATCATCGTCGTCGTCGTCGTCATCGCCACCACCATTATCATTGTCATCATCAGCATCTTCGTCATCTTTATCATCACAATAATCTTCGTCACCATCATCGTCAACATCGTCATCATCATCATCATCATCATCATCATCATCATCATCACCGTCATCATCATCTTCATCATCATCATAATCGTCACCAATGTCATCATCCTCATCATTTCATTTCACTTTTTCATTTAGTCTATTCCACATCCTACATCAAAAACGATAATAAAACTGAACAAAAAATCTTACAGATAAAAACTAGATGCACAAACACAAAAAGAAGAACAAATTCTACTAAAAGAACAATAAATGTGATCGTCGTCATCATCATTATGTTCATCATCTTCATCTAAGTCATCTTTGTCATCAATATAATCTTAATCATCATCGTCAACATCGTCATTATCATCATCGTCATCATCATCATCATCATCATCATCATCATCATCATCATCATCATCATCATCGTCATTATCATCATCATCATCATCATCATCATCATCATCATCATCATCATCATCACCATCATCATCATCATCATCATCATCATCATCATCATACTGTTGAACCAATCAAGCCCATACCAGAAGGCCGGCCCAGATGCCGTAGGCCGGGTAGTAGTATGAGTAGGGGAAGGCGTATGAAGCACCCCCAAAGACGATGGATAAGATAGCGATGATGAGCTGGATGATGCCCGTCGCCATCCCGCTGGTCCCGTTGAACTTCATCGACGACCCGCTGCAACACCCCTCCTCCTGGGGCGCGCCGGCATTCTAAAAGAGCGAAACAAAAGTAATACATTTTATTATCTAGACCCCTTTGAAAAATACTTATTGCACTGAAAGGGTTCTAGGACTACTAACCCCTGAGCAATTACCCCCAAAACAAATACGCCCGGACAATTACCATGATTACCCCCAAGAGAATGACCCCCGTACTAATACCCCCCATTCGATTACCCCCCTCCCCCATTTCTTCGTGCGTGCGTGTGTGTGTTTGTGTGTATGTGTATGAGCGTGTGTGCGCGAATATGAGTGAATGTGGAAATGTGCATGTTCTTCTGTATTGATGCAAATAATCAACGTTTTTAATAACAAAAATTAACCCCTAAAATAAAATAAATGTGAAATGCTCCCGAAGGAGTGGCGAGAGTGTGTGTTCAGTGCTGCATTTATTTTACATTAGTTTCATTACTTCGATCTAACTGCGGCAAGAAACTTCAATTTGGGCTATCGAACTTAGAAAGCAACATTGAAATAATTATTTAGCATCATTATTTATATAATTAGCAGTGGTAGTCACACTGGCGTACCCATGATTTTGTCAAGGGGGGTGGTGGGTTAATTCGTCGACCAAAATTACCGAGACCATTGTCTTTGGGGGTGTTTGAGTGGTGTCACACTGTCCCGCGTGTCAGCGGGGGGGGGGGGGGGGGGGGGTCCGTCAAAAACTTTCTAGGGGGTCAAGAATTTTCGAAGGGGGAGGGTTTCGGTCAAATAAATTTCGAGGGGGGGTGTCCGTCAAGAATTTTCGAGGGGGGGGTGGTTGTCCGTCAAATTTGTTCGAGGGGGTGTCGGTCAAAAACATTATAGGTGGGGGTGAAGATGTTGGCAAGATCAAATTGATTTGTGCAATCAACCAAACGTTTAACATTATAGCTCACAAATTGTAACAATTCATTCCATCAATAATGTGTGGTTGTTTTGAACGCTTTGTTCGGCTTACTGTTCTGAAGAAGAAGTACATTTAAAACTGAGAAAATATAGTTGTCTTTTATTTTTCACATTTTGTAAATTTGCCATTAAAAACATTACAAAGGAATATACAAAATATAAAACAATGTGTATTGGGGTCACATTTAGGAGCCAAAGGCTTGAGGAGGCAGAGTCGGTGACCCCTATTTTTTTTCTGTTGCAATCGAATTTTATTCCACTTGATAGTCCGTTCAAATGGTACCGCCACCCAAAAATAATCTTCTTATAAATGAAAGGTATCAGACAAATATGTTTCCAGAAAAAATATATAATTGGAAAACGCATCACCATTCTAAAGCATGCGTTCATGCGTATGCATGTACGAAGACTACTTTTGTCCTAAGCGAACAAATCGTCCGGGATTTTATTGTCTCCAAACGTACGCGTGAGTATTATTGGCGCACTCGCAAATGTTTGGCGCGTACGGAACCATTCATGAAATAATAATGGTTCCGTAAGTGGTGGTAATTAATTGCATTGTGTATTATTACACTACCCTTTGCAAAATGTTGGGTATCTATTTTATATCACAAAACATTACCTAAACATATAATTATGTGTTGTTCGTTGCCTGATGGTCCCCTTTAATCTTCCCAAACCTGATCATGATGCATGCAACATCAAAAGTAACTTGCTATAGCTGATGCTGTACACAAGTCGTTCTCGGACTAATCATACACGAGTCATCAAAATGCAAACCTATAACCCGTTTATACCCTGTGCTGTCGTTTTTTGTTGTTTTCAATTTAGTTTATTGATTCCATAAAATATCACCAAAAAAATATGAAAGCCGACGGCTTGAGTAAATTAGATCTCCGTAACCGAAACCAAATAGACTTAGAACATGCAGAAAACCCTTGAAAACTTATAGCGTGCAAAAGATCAAATACATATAGAATACAAAACAAATAAAAATTAATGCAAACGAAATGTTAATACAAACCAATATTACTGCCTACGTCATTGTTATTTGCCAATTCAGTTTTGTGTTTCGGTTTGAAGATGAAACAAAAATGAGCAAATATATATATATATATATAAGTACCAAGACTTCCGGCTTGCAAGACCGGTGCTCTCATCATGCTAATATCCTTGAGCAAGGATATTTGAAAACTACGCATTTTGTCAGCTACGCGTATGATGTTGGTCTATACCGGAAACCCTTTTCAATGCTCAATTGTTAGAAATTATATTATATAAGCTTGACACAAACCCCGAGAGTGGAATTCACAAAGGAGGTTTGTCTACATCTATGGAGTGCCATTTGTAAACTGATGGAGAAATAATATAAAATTCATTACTTGTTATTAAACAATGTTGATGCTACACATTAACTAAATGCACGTTTGTCTTATCAGCACTAACAGTCATATCATTAG
>JBAMJV010008917.1:0-104149 GCA_037951105.1 Echinarachnius parma | reverse complement strand
TGTATGTGGCTATGCCGTTCTACAACGGTAATACAATGTACTATACTATGTACTGTATATGTACAGCACACTACACAAAGATATATGCAATTTGTTGACATGGCGCTGACTGGACTAACGTTATACTAGTCCGGCTGGATAAAGCTATAGTCGGTCATCGGATTTATAAATTAGTCCAGCGGCACAAATTACGTTAGTAAAGTGAGCTGGACTAATCAACCATTCGTCCAGCAGTTTCTAACTAGTCCAGCAGACTTGCAAGACATGAAATGTAGCCTAAAACCTATAGTCAAGCAAGCTGGACTAACCAGCCGGACTAGTTTAAGGTTCGTCCAGCCAGCGCCTGACTAGGTAAAGGTTTCAGTGTGGTTATCACACATTAATTATATATTTACATTAAATTTTATATGTTCTCTACTATATGAAATTATTTGATATATCAGCCTGCGTAGACGATTTCATAACAAATGTAATGTATGCACATCAATTGTGTTTGTGTTCGAGTGTATCGGTGCACATGCGTGTGTTGGTATATTTGGGTGTGTTTATTTATTATTTTATTTAAAGGGGTAGTACAGTTTTGGTAAAGCTGAACTTTATTAACCGAAACCTGCACAGTAACTTTACCAACTAATAGTTATATCTCCACCATGCTCGAAAGATATACAAATTACAAACGACTAGGTAAAAAGCATGTTATCATTAAAAAAAAGCCAATCAAACACAAGAGGGCGCTGTCTAAAGGGGCATTGGTTTTAACCATTTTCATACCAAATTATGCATGTGATGTTAGACGACGAACACCACCCCCACCCCCCCCCCCCCCCCCCCCCCCCTGAGAGGGCTTTGAACCAATTGTCTTGGTCTCGACACATATTGGGAGGTTGTCTCGGCCGGGAAAGAAAATTGGCTCTAAGACCTTATACCCCTGGAATATGCCTATGATGACATTAGTGATTAAGCTCACATTATTTTAAAAGTTATGTTATAGCACAGCCTCCATTGGGACTATGCGCTATCAACTTCAGACATTTGAAAATTGTATTGTTTGTTTACCTCAATCCAATATAACATCACAAACCAAAATGTATTTTCCATAGCATTTCCTTCAAAATGACCACTGAAGAATGAATGTCGTTGTGTTTACATGATTTTTTTTTAGACTCATTAATGTACCCATAATCCTTAAAATGGGGATATTTGGCCAAAACTTGCATTTACATGTACTTGGCAAGCATCCATATACGGTTAGCGTGAATAACAATACTCATATGTATCGAGACAATTGCTTTATACAACCATAATACAAACTGGAGCTCATTACTTCTTTTCTGGAAGACTCGTTCATTAATTTAACAGTCATGTTCATTTTATTATTTTATTTCGAATGAGGTAAAATACATTTGATGATTATAAATAAGTGACCTGTGGCCATATTCATAAAACCCCGATAATCGGAATATTAAACGAGATTTAAATGAAATTTAGATTGAAGTTTAATAAAGATTATACGAAGTTATCGCCTAATCTGAGGAATCATGTATGGGTTGTACACCTGTAATCAATAGAGCGTCACAGTTCATAGCAAACAAAAGGATTGCTTTCATATGCAAATGAGCTCCCTCGCCGATACCTATACAGGGTGGCCCAGAAATAACGGAACGGGGTGCTTGCTATAATGAAGACACATGGTGCCCGTCATAGCAACTAGTAACGTTCAATGCGTGCGCCATTGTTAGTTCCCTTTCTTCTCTATACACAGCTGAACGCACACTCACAATGGCGCACGGTTGATCGTTACTCGACATGCTCGATGCAGTATGGCGGGCATCATGAGTCTTTAGTATGGCAAGTACCCCGTTCCGTTATTTGTGGGCCACCCTGTATAAGCCCGCTCGCACACCCAGTCGCCAGTGTTCAAAGTATGCAAGGCTCGTCCAACAATCTGGACTAACAGGGAGGGACACGCGTGGATCAAGTAAAATCCGAAGCGAACTTCACAAGTCAATAATTTGGGTGGGACATGATTCCTGGGGGCTGGGGACATATAATCTTTATTAAACTTCAATCTAAATTTCATTTAAATCTCGTTTAATATTCCGATTATACTCCGTATCGCCTAATGGCATAGGAATCATGCATGGGACTTCAAAGCCCCAGAGAGTTGGATGAGCCACTCAACACAGCTTGCACATCACTCAACGGGCCAGATAGGCTATGTGATGATGTTTCAACCTCCAAAAACAGGAGGTGTGTTCATGTAACCACATGAACAGCATTCCAACAAAGGATCCTCATGAAGAGACATCCAACCATTAATAACAATTAACAAATATGCAATCTCAAGTCTGAGAGTGTAACTATTATACACATTGTCGTGCAATTGAGTGGAAACATGACCCAATTACATACATGGGGGTTATATTCACAATGAAGAACAATCACGTCACTGTGTATTGACTGAAAGGTACGGGGAAAGGGCAGTAAAGAACCCGATGACCATAGCAACGTGACCCTACACTAAAGAACAAGCGCACTATGGCGCAAAAAATGAAATTCTTCCATCTTGGTCACCTATAGCTGTCACGAGTCAGTTTTCAATCCACCCTCTCTATCACAATCAGCAAACATGAGACAAAACAAAGAATGCAAAATCAGGGTAGCATATCGGAATCACAATGTCACGCGTATGATCCCCATGATATATGTGGGTTTTACATGCCCTATCATTTTCCCATTCATGGATACCCAAGTGAGAGAGTCTACCGCTTCTGGACGATTCCTTGACCGAAGACGAAACATTGCCGCGTAAACCGCTGCGGACCAATGATACAATACGCGATCACCGTCACGTCACATTTCGGTTTAACTCCCTATTAATGCAAAGCTCGTTTTGTGTCATCTTTTTCCCCCCAGCACAGTGCACACAAATGATATGGAGCCCGGAAACCCATGCACTTGAAGTGGGAAGTGAACCCCCTATACATGGTCACATTTCTACGCCGAGTGTAACCCAGAAAAGCGAAGGCAATCGATGCCTAAAATAACAAGGAGAACTACGGCCTAACTGGATTGACGGCATGTCGCGAAAATGTGAGCCATATAAAATGTCTAACACGTAGCTGCAGCAAAGGCGCATACATTTTGGCAAACTCTTGGGATGCTGTTCAAGCTATAAAAGCAGTATCGGTCCTTTATATAGCGTCATTCCCGCTTGACATAGCTATGTCATCGGATCTCGGTCAAACCAGATAGATATACACCACCGAGCTCCTGGCATAATGGTCATTAGGTGGCCACTCATGTTAGATCTACTCCACCAAATACAAGGACGCACGCATACCGAACCAAAACATAGGTGCATAATGAATAATATGTCATCAATGTCGTAGCAAAGCATGACCATAATTACCCCCATAACGGGTGATAATGAGTCAAGCAGTACATTCACGAGTCCGGTAAAGGCAAAATGAAATAGAATAGATGATTTGAGCGATTCGAGAAACGAATGAACTCCTGGAACTTCCACTCTTCCTTATCTCCCTGGTATTATGTTGGTGTCAGTTTACGCTATTACCCAAAAACTCGCCCCTCCGGCGATATGCACAATTAAATAGCAATGTGTCCGCCCAGGGAACCGGACAACTGGGAGTCCACCTGACCTGCCTACATCCGCCTACAGTGAATACAAAAGGCGCAAGCACGCATAGTGCATCAAATGATCGATACCGAGCCACACATCGGAACTGAATGATCGCTGAATATCTCATTCCTCTTCGTATATCATTTCCATAAATTAATCAACAATTAATGGTCAGCAACACTGTCTTGTAATGACTCGTCTACCATCGTCCCGAATCTATGAAAGGCATAATAGCGTCGATCTCAACCATAAGTCCCAAACAACAATTACCATGTAGTATTCATAAAAAGTCGGCACAAATATGATTCTTTCCTAGCCAGACACGATTATGTAGAAATGCATAATATGTAAAAGTGTCATACCACTGTAAGTTTGGCACTGCACCATCATTCCCCCCGACTGGTCGAGGGGGACAGGCCTGTCCGATATGACCAGACGACGAAGCACCATTTCCTAACGTACTAACACATAAATGGTCGGTCGCTGAAGGCACACTATCTAGTGCTTCGTAAGTAAATCGTAGGGCTAAAGCAGGCGAATCTCAAACGCAGGTTGACCCCTGTCGGACTAGCAGATCAAAGCGAAAACTTCCCTCAAGAGAGAAGTCATTAGCGATACGTCACTCACACACTGTAGGCCCATGCTATGTCCTGCGATGTAAAGCTGCAACTGTAAAGCTGAAAAACAGCCTGACGGCCATGATAGCGAAAAAAAAAACCAACAACAAACAAACAAACTAATATACCGCTCCTAAGCATGCATGTTCGGGGGCAAAATGATTCAGCTGAAACTATATACCGCCCTTAAAGGGATAGTTGAGTTCTGGTAAGGAGAGTACAGTTTTAGTGAAACTGAATTTTAGTAACCAAAACCTGCATCATTACATTACAAACTAATAGTTATAACTAGAAAGGAACACAAAATTACAAATGACGTAGTAAAGATCATGTTATCATTCAAAAAGAGCCGTTAAAACGTAAGAGGGCGCTCTCTAAACACTCATCGGTTTCAACCATTTTGAATAAAATATTGTGCATGTGATGCTTTGTTGAAATAGTGATTAGATAGAGAAATAACCAACAACTATTTAAATACCTATTTTGTAACTTTTTTGAAAAGAGGAAGCATTTTTTAAAATTTTTAACGGCTGGTTCAAAATTCTCTAATAAACCCGGGCCCTGGGTTTATTACAAATTGTTATATTTATGGATATTTCAGCCGTTTCTGAACCGATTTTGATCAAACAAAGATGATTTTATTGTTTAAATATTATGCTCTTTCAAATTTTACACTCAGTTTTTCATTACCTCACAAACCAATTAAGTAGTCTAGCGCCCTCTCTACCAAAACTCAACTTTCCCTTTAAGCATGTTCGGGTTCAAAATGATTCAGCTGAAAACATCTGAAAAGTAGATTCGGACATGCCAGGACTGTCCGTCGACTAGGATATATGATCGAGCCATCTCTGAGGCTGACTGTTATCCGATCTACTGTCCCCGTCTGGAGAGCTGGGGCTTGTTGCTAGAAAGGGTCCTATCTTTAGGACGTCCTAAATGTCACGTGATTGTCATATGACTACGTACATAGGACAGTTATCCTAAACTATTGCAAGAAAGGCTCCTAAGTCGAAATTAGCCTTTGCCATGGACCTAATGTATAATCTGTAAAATAATTATCAGCATAGGAGCCTATTGCTGGTCTATAGGTGCGTTAGAATGACACATGATATAAAACATACACAAGAACATATTACAATGTTCAGTTCACATGCAAAGCAAACGGGTAGCTGAAAGCGAACACACAAAAAAAACTTGAAATATATTATTCGGAAAAGATTTGCTTATGTTGCTACTTGTGCCTATTTAAAGACACCATTAATTAGTATCTTCATCAAACAGACCCTATTATACATGCGAAAAATATTATATATTTTTTCGCTACAATTAACTTATCTGATCAGCTACACTTTATCAATAAATATTACATTTGCCTGAAAAGTAGATGATCTGGCAAAAGGAAGACCTTTTACCTTTGAAATAAGTAATGAACAATATTTATTGTGATTAAAAGTGAGCAAAGAAAAATGGGATTCCAACGGGATTCGAACCCGAGACCTCCGGATTGCTAGACCGGTGCTCTACCGACTGAGCTATAAAAAAACCCTACGACGGCGTTCTTCCCAGAAACCCCTTAATTCAACTTTGCTCAAGTATAGTCAGAAGCTTTATAAACCTGACATAAACCCGAAGCGGATTAATTAAAGGGTACCACTACCCCCAAATAATAATCTAATTATAGAAAGGTAACATCTTTAGTATTCCATTCCTTCAATAAGTTCACAAAAATAGGTTTTCAGAAAAAATATATAATTGGAAAACGCATCACCATTCTCAGCCATGCGGCCATGCGGTCTGAATGCGCAGACTAGCGGCCAGCGGCGCTCTGTGCAGACCGAACGAATCATCCGGGATTCTATTGACGTACGCGTGTATTGCATTGGCGCACTCGCAAATGCCTGGCCCGTGTGGAACCAAAAGATAGTCGTGGTTCCGTAAGTGGTGGAAATTAATTGCTTTGTTTATGAATTACACAACCCTTTGCAAAATGTTGGGTATATATTTGATATCAGAAAATGGTACCAAAACATATAATAATGTGTTGTCCTTTGCCTGGTGGTCCCCTTTAAAATCAACTTGGGGATAAATGCGAGGGATCGCCGAAGCGATACAGCTTTTTATAATAATTAATTCAAACATATAGGGAAACTGACCAAGAATATATTGTGATTAAAAGTGAGCAAAGAAAAATGGGATTCCAACGGGATTCGAATCCGAGACCTCCGGATTGCTAGACCGGTGCTCTACCGACTGAGCTATAGAAAACCCTACGACGGCGTTCTTCCCAGAAACCCCTTAATTCAACTTTGCTCAAGTATAGTCAGAAGCTTTATAAACCTGACATAAACCCGAAGCGGATTAAAATCAACTTGGGGATAAATGCGAGGGATCGCCGAAGCGATACAGCTTTTTATAATAATTAATTCAAACATATAGGGAAACTGACCAAGAATATATTGTGATTAAAAGTGAGCAAACAAAAATGGGATTCCAACGGGATTCGAACCCGAGACCTCCGGATTGCTAGACCGGTGCTCTACCGACTGAGCTATAGAAAACCCTACGACGGCGTTCTTCCCAGAAACCCCTTAATTCAACTTTGCTCAAGTATAGTCAGAAGCTTTATAAACCTGACATAAACCCGAAGCGGATTAAAATCAACTTGGGGATAAATGCGAGGGATCGCCGAAGCGATACAGCTTTTTATAATAATTAATTCAAACATATATAATAATTAATTCAAACAAGCTGTATCGCTTCGGCGATCCCTCGCATTTATCCCCAAGTTGATTTTAATCCGCTTCGGGTTTATGTCAGGTTTATAAAGCTTCTGACTATACTTGAGCAAAGTTGAATTAAGGGGTTTCTGGGAAGAACGCCGTCGTAGGGTTTTCTATAGCTCAGTCGGTAGAGCACCGGTCCAGCAATCCGGAGGTCTCGGGTTCGAATCCCGTTGGAATCCCATTTTTCTTTGCTCACTTTTAATCACAATATATTCTTGGTCAGTTTCCCTATATGTTTGAATTGAACAATATTTATATTCAAGAGAGGTCTTCTTTATCGAGACCATTCTATAAAGTATGGAAACTGCTTGTTCACGATATACGTTTCGTTCCCGATACCATAAGAAAACATCAGCGATACTAACGTATATATATATTTCGTCTTGAAAGTTAAATTCATTTCCCAAATAGGCTAGTGGCGTAGCTGTAATTTTTCCAGAATCGGAGGAGGGGCTGGGCACCAGAAAGGCCTTACATTTGATGAGGAGGCAAAGGGAATTAGGATGTATTACTTGAACAATATGTATTGATTACAGATCGACGTCTATGGAATATGATGTAAATTAAATAAATAAAAAAATTAAAAAAAATTATATCGTAAAGTAAGTACTAAATATAAGCCATATATATTTAAGCATCGTGTAGTTGCGATTATAAAACCCTTTAATCAGATTGGGGCTGGGCACTTACAAGTATAACCGATACATACAAACGAAAAATATATTTACCATTATATTCAAGTTCGCAATCCGATTCGTTATTATGGGGTGGGGGGGGGGGGGTGAAATTTGTACATTACACTTCCCTCGATATAAGGGGATTCATTCCCTACCCCATTCGGTAACTCATATTTGATTTATTATTCCAAATGTAATCATACATAGTTTAGTTCATTTTATATCGTGTCCCCTTCTCACTGATTGAAATAACGCAAGCTTTCCATAAAACATGTTTACATTTGACCGATGATGGGGTTTGTTCCGTTCGCGAAGTTAGGACAACTGTCCTAAGTGTACGTAGTCACATGACAGTCACGTGACATTTAGGACGTCCTAAAGATAGGACCCTTTCTTGCAACAAGCGCCAGAATACCGCCTGCTTGGATTACATTCCTGGATTACCAGCTACTAAGCTCCCCGTATATGTCCGAGCCACATATTGGCATTGAAGTCTTCCAAACATCCAGGCCAACACCAGCGCATTCAGTAAATACAATCAGTCGTTAGACAATCGTCAAACACGTGTTCGAGACCGTCACGAAGAAACAAAGGCACGCTCAAGCAGACAACAAGTATTACTTAAAGGGGTAGTTTAGTTTTGGTAGAGAGGGCGCTGCACATCGCAATTTTTTTGTGAGGTAATTAAAAACTGAGTGTCAAATTTGAGAGAACATACAATTTTAATGGCAGAATAAACTTTATTTGGTCGAAATCGGCCCACAAACGGCTGAAATATCAATAAATGTATCTGATCTTATAATTATTTGGGGCCCAAATAATTAACGGTTTTTTCAAAAAATTCAAAAAATGCTTCCACTTTCTCAAAAAATTTCGAAAGTGTTATTTAAGTAGTTGTTGATGTTCTCTCTATAAAATCAGTCTGGTAATAAAACATCACATGCATTATTGTCTATGGAAAATGGTTGAAACTGACGCCTTTAAAAAAGCGCCCTCTCGTGATCAAAATGGCTCTTTTTTAATGATAACATGCTTTTTACTTAGTCATTTTGCAAGTTTGTATACTTTTCGAGCATAGTGGAGTTATTACTATTAGTTTTGAAGGTTATTGTCCAGGTTTGGTTACTAAAGTTCAGCCTTACCAAAACTAAACTACCCCTTTAATGGATTTGAATAATCCGATGAATGAAGGCATATAACACCACAACAAAGGTCGTGCTGCTGACTTGGCCCTCTTGGTATGTGCGTTCAGGGATTGAATACCGTGCCCACACTGAAAATCAACTAAACCATCATTTTGTCATTCGGCGGCATCTGTACTCGCTCGAGCAACCAAATAATGAATAAGAATAGCAGTGACAATACGGACTTTTCGCAAACCTGAGGACGACGAGTAATGGGGTGGTTAAGGGGTCCATGTCTGCATTTTGGGGTACGATTGTTTTACTTGGCATACATACTCCTTGGATCGAAAGAAGAAAATTCGTCAAAAGAGACACTCTGTATCTATGCAAATTAGGCCTAATTTCCATAATTGATACAGAGTGTCTCTTTCGATAATTTTTTTTCTTTTGATCCAAGGAGTTTGTATGCCAAGTAAAACAATTGTACCCCAAACTGCAGTGAGCACCCATATTTGTGGCCCCTACTAGAAGAAATGACGTCATTTAGGCGAGAAATTACGTCACTTACGTTTTCTCTCGTCGTCTGGCCAATCTGAGCACTAGTTCATGCCCGATTTCAGGTTCGTCGGAAAATCCAGTGCACCGTCTTCAGAATGACGTAATCAGAGAAGTATCAACATGTATGTGTGTGTGTGTTTTTTATACGTGTGTATGTGTATGTGTGGTGGATTATGTAACTGGTGTATGCGTGTGTGTTTGAATGTGTGCGTTTCTGTACGTGTGTGCGCATTTGTGCGTGTGTGTGTGTGTTTGTGAGTGTATATGTGTTTGTTTGTGTTTGTTGGAATGCGAGTGCCTGCGTGCGTGTGTGTATATGCGTATGTGTATACGGGTATGGGTTTTTGTTTGAGTGTGTGCGTGTGTTTGTGTTTGTTTGAGTGCTCGCGTGGATGAGTGTGCGTGCGTGTGTTTGTGTGTGTGTGTGTGTGTGGATGTGCGTGTGTGGTTGTTTGTGTGCATTTGTGAGTGTGCATTCATGTGTTTGTGTTTGTGTGGGTGTGTGTTGTGTATCTGTATGCGTATGTGTGGGAGTTTTATTAATGTTGTGTTTGTGTGTATACGCGTGTGTAAGGGTTTGTGTTTGTGTGTGCGCATGTGTGGGGTGTTTGTGTGCATTTGTGTTTGTTTGAGTGCGAGTGCGTGCGTGCGTGCGGGAGTGGATGTTTTTGCGTGTGAGTATGCGTATGTGTAAGTGTGTGTGTGTGTTTGTGTGATTGAATGCGTGTATGTGTGTGTGTGTGTGTCCGTGTTGAAGTTTAAGTATTTAAGTGTTTGGTGCGCATGTGTATGTGTGTATGTGAGTGTTTGACATGAGTGTTGACTAAAAGCATAGATGGTTGAAAGGGAGCGAACAGGTAGTGAACAGGACTGGTTGACTAGATCCAATAGACCGCTTCTGTGATGTATGCAAATAATATGCGTATAACGTACATACTCCCCGTTGACAAGATTAAGCTTAACAATAGTAACTAGGTCCGGCAAGCTAAGTATGCCGGAGCTTGACGGACCTAGTTACTATTGTTAAGCTTGTCAACGGGGAGTATTACGTCATACGCATATTATTTGCTTATACAGGGTGGCCCAGAAATAACGGAACGGGGTACTTTCCATTATAAAGAAACATACAGACTAAGTTCACTGGATAGATAATCTTTTAAGAAGAAATTTTATATCAACAACAGTAATTTGGTCAAGTAGTTTTTTGTTTGGTATCTATCCAGTGAACCTATTATGTACGTTTCTTTACAATGGAAAATACCCCGTTCCGTTATTTCTGGGCCACCCTGAAACGGTCGTTTCAGAACGGGAAACTCGTTCTCGTCCACACTAGCGAAAAGTCCCTAGTGTCAAGATAAATCGACCGTCCACGGAGCAGATTGGAATTGGGGACACATTCTAACCCGTATTGGTAGAAACTGATCGCCCCTGACGACACTTGTTCTATGGCAGAAAGCGCAATGCGAAAAGCGTATCCCCGTCATCTAGACGCACCATTATCCGCACCATTTCAAGTACATAAATGCAAAATCTTCCCCTTGGGAGGGGGATACCCCCTCCCAAACCCTCCCCCTCTGGCTCTGCCCCAGCCCTCGGTCGATTCGCTCCCTCGGGACTCATTTTTGGCTGTACGCTATGTTGTTGGATCATGTTTTTATGCACCAGATTGCACAATTTAAAGTCAAAAAATGCAAAAGCTCCCTACCGTGGGAGGGGGGCGGGGGGTGGGGGGGGGGGGGAGGACACACCGATCAGTCACTTCTCTCCCTCGGGCTTGGTCGCTTTATCCTTGCAATGTCTCACTCTCTGGCTCAAAGTTGGCAACCCTGTGAGTGCGGTTGGGCATGAGCCCCTAAACACATAAATCGTGAGCCCCCTTAGGGTTTTGCCCCCCCCCCCCCCCCCCAATCCAAAACTGCTTCCGGCGCGCCTGCAAGTGTGTGTTGTGCACTGGTCTGTGAATACAAAGGTGATCACTCGAGCGAGTTTCGTGAGTTCGCCGCTAGTTATCGTCCAAACTGGTATTTTGGCAAGGAGATAAGGCTTAGCTGACAGATAGGCTATCGGGCTTTTATGAATATGGTCACTGGTTATAACTTCATGAAAGGAAATGTGGCAATGGGAAAACATAATATTAGCATGTGACTCTGCATTCCTGTTTAATGGTGACTTTTAATTTTGAATGAGTTTGGGTGTGCCAGCGTTTTTTCTATATATGTGTGTGCATTTGTATGTGTAAGTGTGTGTGTGCATGCGTGTGTGTGCGTGGTTTTCTCACATTAAATGTATATTTCCAATCATATTTTCTCTACTATATGAAAGTATTTTATATACCATCCTGCGTAGACGATTTCATACACAAATTATATAATGCATGCACATCAATTTTGTTTGTGTTTGAGTGTGTGTGCGCATGCGTTTGTTTCCATATTTGGGTGTGTTTGTTTATTATTGTATTTAACATATTGATATCAGAAAACCTCTTACATTGATAACGAACTTTATTTGACATAAACATGCAAAACCAATCAAAATGATTACCATGTAACACAATATTGGCTCTTAAAACTTTAGTCTAAACTTAGGGTCAATCAGATTGATTCCACAACAATCTCATTGAAAGTAATATTTGGGGAATATTGGTTGCTATGGAAACGAATTAATCAATGAATTGTACATTGTATAAAATGATCATGATGTTATATTTCACACGATCATTAATGTAAAAATGGGTTGTTAGACACATACTGTATTATACTCGTTTGTATATAGGATTCATTGGAATTAATAAGAACGATTAACACAATACCCACGCGCATGCTGTGGAATGCGGCAGTAAGAAAACATTCTGTTAAATCTGAACAATTCTCAATCTATTCCAATACAGGTAAGGAACGCATTGCCGTGATGATTGGGGACGTAAAGAATCCACTCGCACTGTTTCCGTACCTGCGCAGACAGCCGGAGATAGGAGAGTATGCGCAGCTCGTCCTCTTCTGCGCATGCGTGACGTACCTATCCCGAGGCGCGCAGTGGAATTCCGTCACAAGCTTTCTGGAGAAGGCGGTCAATCGCGTCGGATCGCGTGCCAACTGATCTTTTTTTATTTTTTTTCTCGAAGCATGTTTTGTATAGTTAATTTAATAACATGACTGAAAATACAGAATATGACTAAAATACAATTTGTATAATTATAAAATCCCATGCAGGAGTCAGGGAATGTTTTTATGACCAGGTAAATTTGTGTACGATTTAGATCGAGAGCTAAATTTTCATGCATACTAATTTGTGAGTCGGGAGCAAATGTCTTATTTTAACTCGATGAGTGACATGGTCGTCTCTCGTCAAAATACTAATATTATTCCACTAATATAATTTATAGCACTTATTATTAGATTATTGTCAGATTTGTACACCATATATACAAGAGGGATAGCTTTACCCCAGAAGATCAAAGAACAAATAACACGATATTCATTTCGTAAGACCCTCCCAATGTATTTGATGAACAAATAAATTAGTTTTATATAAATTATGCTTTTCATTTTAATGTATACGAAGTCATTTGAATAATTATTGTATAATCTTGGTAATTATAGATAATAAAGAGCACCGATCGCGACTTGCAGTTGTGCTAACTTACAGCTGGGTCAAGTGGAGTTTTGGTTGAGAAAGAGAAAGCTTCAACACTTGTTCAAAACATGACTTCTTTGTGATGTAATGACGAATAACTGTAACATGATTTGAAAAAGCACGTGATTTTAAAGACAAAATGAACTGTTTCATTTAAATTGGTTCAAAGGCACCTTTAAAATCCATGCGTAATTTCGTATGCCCAATTGGAATACATGTGGGTCTCTCAATTCGATAATTTCGGAAATAGATAAAGAGCCTACATATTCTTGACAATTTACCTTTATTTTAAGTTAGTGGCTTTCAAGTTTGTTATTTGGTAATCTCTCTATGAACTATCCGGTGACTGAACGGCGCACAGTGGGCCAGAACCGTTTCAAAGTGTGCCAAAATTAATTACTCATTGAAGAAGGTTAATGAAGTTCCAGTTTAAAGGAACTAAGGGTTTTCAGACCCATAGAATTCGATGGGAGTATTTTCAAGTCCGTGTGACGTCATCAAAATACCGTTCTCTGATTGGACAAGGCAAATATTCATTGTAACACATAGACAGGTTCAGATTACACTGATTAGTGCAACTTATAAGGGGTTTCTGGACCTAAGAAACACAGTTGGAGCATTTTCTAATTTCTCTGACGTCATCAAAATACTGTTTTCTGATTGGACAAGGCAAATATTCATTGTTACACATAGACACATTCATATTACACTGATTAGTGCAACTTATAAGGGGTTTCTGGACCTAAGAAACACAGTTGGAGCATTTTCAAATTTCTCTGACGTTATCAAAATACTGTTTTCTGATTGGACAAGGGATCTATTCATTGTAACGTATAGACAGATTTAAATTACACTGATTAGTGGAACTTATAAGGGGTTTCTGTACCTAAGAAACACAATTGGAGCATTTACAAATTTATCTGACGTCATCAAAATACTGTTTTCTGATTGGACAAAGCAAATATTCATTGTAAAACATAGACAGATTCATATTACATTGATTTGTGGAACTTATAAGGGGTTTCTGGACCTAAGAAACACAATTGGAGCATTTATAAATTTCTCTGACGTCATCAAAATACTGTTTTCTGATTGGACAAGGGATATATTCATTGTAACGTATAGACAGATTGAAATTACACTGATTAGTGGAACTTATAATAATAATAATTATTATTATTAACATAATTATAAGGGGTATCTGGACCTAAGAAACACAGTTGGAGCATTTCCAAATGTCTCTCCCCCTCTCTCCCCTCACTCTTTCTCCAACTATTTCTATCTTTCGCTATCTCTCTCCCCCGCTATCTTGAATTTCGCTTTGATTTTCTTTCCATTTTTGAGCTCTCTTCTACCATTGACTACTTTCATACAATCCATATGCTTGTCCCATCATCTTAGACAAATTGTCAGAGGACTTCTTATAGATGCTACTTGTGTCAACAAAGAAAAAAGCGTACAACTGTATCTTATGTAGTTTGCCTATGTATGAGCCATTGAAGTACTAACGTGATATACTTCAATGGTATGATCCCAACGAACGTGTTTAGTATTGTTGTTTACGCCCTCAACGTTCGTTGGTATGAGCGCACGGCGCGCTCTTTCGCAAAAAAGGGCGATTTCGGCAAAAAAAAAGGGCGAAAACCGCTTCTTACTCATAAGGTGGCAGATGGTGGCAGACAAATTTGGTATCAAAGTAAAGCATACATTGTAAGGAATGCAATCATGATATTTTTAGCGCAGCAATCGACAGCAATGTTGACCATTTTTGCGCATGAAAAAAAAACATCGATTTTCTCCCATTATTTGTTTGATTCTACTAAACATAAATTCCGACATAACTAATAGTTTGGCTTTAAAATGTATGATTACTTAGAATAACTATTATAAAACAAGCATTTCAAATTTTAAGTCGATTAAGCAAGCCGTTTGGCAAATATCATGACAAAACAACAATATTGCATTTAACACATTGTGTTCCCTAAAATCAACATTTCTGGACTTTGTGAAGACAAATGTGACCTTACACGACAAAACGACCAATAAGTCGGGAAAAATGATTTTGCTGATTTTCAAATAACATTAAAATAGAAGTCATTACCTTTAAAATGGTATATAATTTGTCATATTTGGACTAAGCAAACCCTTTCCAAATTAATGCCAAAGACATGGTATATAGCTGATGCATTTTTAAGATAAGGGAGAAACGGGCCGCTTAAAAGATATGTGCCTATTCATGGGCTGTACTAAGATCACATTTATTAAATGGAAAATCAATATTTAAACATGATTTCTGACGCTCAAAATTTTCCAGAAGTTAGATTAAGATATGGTTTTTCAGGAAATACAAAATTCTAAATCTCATATTTTGAACAAAATTTGACTAGTTTAGCAAATAAAAGAGAAACTACCACAGCGACATAACGGTCGTTTTGTGGTGTGAGGTCACAAATGACCCACTTAAAATAAATATCGAGAAGAAATATTGTTCGGAGATGTTCTACAGGTTGTAATCTTTGCTTAAAACATGAAAAAAAGCAATTTCATTTCCATGACCAAGTCACTATTTTGGCGCACTTTTGCTCACACCTGGCCCACTGTGCGGCGCCCTCTCGCGTTTAATGCTGTTTTACTGAAATCAACCTTTTAACTTTGGGGTTGTCCGTTGATATTTTTATACCATTCAATCATGAATGAATGATATATCATAAGTTTTTAATGATAATGTAGACTCGTAATTAAGAAGTGTTTTGTACCACTGATTTCAGGATTAAAAACGGATTAAAGAAATCAATTTATTGTTTTAATTTCATACTGACACTAGTAACTTTGTTGACATGTGCAAAAGGTGATGAATGGTTGATGCAATTTATGTCCACAGGGTATTGTGTGAAAATTTCAAGTCAAATGGACGTTGCATGGCCGGGTAATGAGCAAAAATGTAAAGTGATATTCACTAACTCATTGCACTCACTTTGTACACTGTTTCAGAAATCCAACGGATATGTTTTTATCTGAAAACTTCAATCGTACATATTTTTGTAACGAAAGGGAAATTTGACAAACGAAACCTGTCCCATGATTTTATTGTTATTCCGAATACAACAAGGTATGATGGAACCGCTAGAATTCAATTTTTTATTTTTAGGATTTGGACAATGTTACTAAGTCCCTTAAATGAATAATTATGGTCATTCACGTCATTTTGTTTTTTCTTCGTATCTATTCTTTAATAATATATAGTATATCTATGTGATGAGATGTGTGGCAGGTTTGACTTTAATTTACTCTACGATGAAAAGTATTCTTGTGTATGCTATTTTCAATGGAATATGTGATTTCGTGTTGAAAGTAAAACCGGACCATTCAAATCATTTCGCTTTGTTTTTGTCATTTAACAATCCGTACGGTGTCAGATTACCTGAACACCGAGTAGAAGGTGTCTTGGTATTGGTTACAACCAACTATAAAGGGATCTAGTAACTTTGAAAAAAGTGATGAGTGGTTGATACAATATATATTATTGGTTTGATTGATTCATTGATTCATTTATTGCAACTCAAATATAAAACATAGTTGGCTTAATACAATGTAATATAACATATGGGCAACTCCAGCGTCACGGACATTACAAATCAGAGAATTTTCATTTATCTAATTCGTTACTGAGTAATTCTGCGAAATGTGCGCCGTCACGGACATTACATCTTTTGGACATGACTTTTTGCATCCATATACATCTTTGCAAAAGTCTGTGAGTTCTGAGACCTCACAAAGGTGATTTAGGTTTTTAATTATAGACAAGGCAATGATGAATTGAATCCAAGTTGTTTTGGGGGAAACGGGCCAGGCATATGTGATCTAGACATCAAAACGTTGCGTCACGGACATTACATTTTCAGCGTCACGGACATTACACTTTTGTCCACTTTTTCTAAACTCAGAAATAACCCGCAAAAAATGCTCCATTGTGCATGACACTTTTTTAATTGTACATTTGATATGTAATCAAACAGTTTTGAGAACAAAAATTATATTTCAATTTTTTTTTCCATTAGCAAAAAAATATTTTAAAAATATTAATAAGTTTTTCCAAAATTATTGTAAAATTTGAAATTTTTCAACAGAATGTGCAGTAAACCAAATGTTCAACTATTAAAAAAAATATTATTCATTTTTAATGAGGTACAATGCTGTTTTGTGTCAAAAAATTGTAAAATCTAAAAAAAGTTGTGTACATCATGGGCATAACACATTGAAAATCATGGACTAAGAGTATAATTTTTGCAATTTGATCATACTATATGAGATTTAACCATCTCTTTCTCCTCCCAGTAAGTTATAGTCAAGTCTTTATTGATTATTGAGACATGCATGTTCAAATTAAGCAAGGAATTTAGTTTTATAAATAGTTCAGAGTACTGACTCAAAGTTCACTATCTGATTAACGATACAATTTATTAAAACTTGAACCAGGAAGGTAGTACTCCCCCTGTTACTTGGGATTATCTTATTTCTTGGCTAAAGTAAGACATTTACATAAGAAAATAATGCTTGATATTTGTTTGCTCTGCTTTTTTATACTCTTCACTGTGTATGTAATGTCCGTGACGCAGCCGTGATGTAATGTCCGTGACGCCATTCTGGACAAGCCATCAAATATTTTAGTAAATGCTGTTGATATACTTTATGATATAAAATTCTAGCTTTGCAAATGAATTTTGAATTAAATTGAATTAGGACTTCTGCTTCTACAAAAACGTTTATATCTAAAACGTCACGGACATTACACATCAATGTTGTAAGAATCAAGATTTTATCCAATAACAGTTTTCAAAAAGTAAAGATTTTTACACAATTTCCTTTTCTATGATGTTAAAACAAAGCATAAACAAGACATTAGAAGTAGAATTATTGTTCTGAAGTGATCCATATTTTTAAATTTTATTTCACCAACAACGGATGCAAATTTCATCATTTTTGGGGGTAATACATACAATTTTTGTCCCAACTTCAATGGCCAAAAAAAAAAATATTCTGCATTGAATTTCAAACTTTTTCCCTTTAGTCATCAAAATATGGTCCTTCCTCATTACTATCCAGTAGTTAACAAGGCTGTCCCATGAGTTTCATTTTTCCATCCTTGGGTGACATTTTTCGTGGAATTGCCCATATAATATAAAATACAATATAATGCACGATTAAACAAAATATTACGACAAATTAGAATATTGAATGAATAAATGAATCTTATAGATAAAAAAAGTAAAAAGTACATTATGAATACACTCCAAGAGACCAGAAACAACCAAGGCGTAACAAAGTAAAACCAATTCCACGGGAAACCAGACCACCACCAGGCAGATCAGCCCAGGAAGTTGGAACTCCAGCCCCCAAAACCCAAGAGGGAGTGGAACCATCCCGTGCGAGAAAGGACATAATATTATTATCACCACAATAATGAAAGAAACACGCATGAATGCACCCATGAGTGGTCAAACCATCCAGTCAAAAACAAACAACGCCACCACACGTAAAGTACTTTTAAATTTAACACACACACACACTCACAAATAACACACACACACACACACACACCATAACCACAACGCACATATACACACGTACAAACATACACACGGTCCACGGTTGTGTGAAAATTTCAAGTTAAATGGACTTTATATGGCCGAGTAATGAGAAAAATTGCAAAGTGACATTCACCAACTCATTGCAATCACTTTGTACGCGGTTCTGACGATCCGTTGTATAATTTGACATCTGAACAATTCAATCGTAAATATCTTTTTAACGAAAGGGAAATTTGAAAAACCGAAACCTGTCCCATGCCTTTTTTGTTGATAAGAATACAACAAAGTAAGAGGGAACCGCTCAATTCAATTGGATTTTGAGGATTTGGACAATGTTACTAAATAAGTCCCTTTAAGATATTGAAGAAACATCAGACTATATACTTCTATGTATGTTTCAATGATAGTGGGCGAAATTTAAATAATAATCTTCTTTATTATACACTACAGAGAACTGCATAATTATTGAATACATTATTCTATACAATTGAAGACAAGTGATCATGCAACAGGGGGGAGCACGGAGCACATGCCCCCCCTTCCATAATTTTGAACCCCCCCCCCCCCCCCCTCCCCATCAGTCCGACCACGCTACGCTGCTGGTGAGAAAACAATACAAGTATGTTTGTACATAATAAAGTCCAAAATCACATTTCGTTTTAAAAATGAAAACAAAGTTACTGAATAAAGCAATTCCTTATTAACTTGAATAAATACCAAATACGTGAGCGTGAGATGTTTTTGGCGTGCCTTATTAGGAGGCCCTCTGGTGGGATCCAGGGGGTGGAGCGGGTGGAGCCTCCATTTAAGATTTGAGCTATTCAACTTTGAACGTTCCAATATCAAAGTGAATGGCTAACAAGAGAAAATAAAGAGCCTGAGGGGAGGGTTGAACCCATGAGCCTCCCGTCGCTACGCTAGTGGAATTGAACATATCACATGTGTTTGTTTTTCCTCTAGACTTGTCGCTTTGATACATTTCGAGATAAATTTTGAACCAGATATGACTCAATACTGAGTTTAAAAAAAACAACAAACAAACAAACAGGACACTTATTTAAAACAAAATATCTCATATTCATGTACGATAAAAATAAATGTTATCGGATATGATATTCAAGATAAAATTATCCTCTTCGATATCGGTATTAAATCCAGATGGAATCATTCACGGTCAATCAACCACCGCAAGTTCTGTTTTCAGAAATTGCAAAAAATGAACACCCATTCAACGATATAAATGTTGATAAGCATAATCTTAAAAGCTATATATATTCATGACATGGCATAATTTTGAATTACAGAATGTGATATGTTTTGTTTTCCTCTCAATAATTAATAAAGTATAAATGAAGACAAATTTTGAACGCTAAATGTTTTATGTTCATCCAAATGGAACGAAATGGGGAATTCCACTCACTGGGGAGCATTTCTTCCAAGCGGCTCATGAGCATTGAGAAGATCGTTCACATAAAGGCTTTCACCTCCCACCGGGTCCCCATTTATACACCTGGGTAGAGAGCAGCAATGTGGATTTTAACATCCATATGCTATGCAATTAAATGAGCATTGACTGAAATGTGTCTGGCACATGTGTGTTGCTTTAATTTAAGAAGCCAAAGTAACAACGAAATTAATTTTAATGTGTTTGTCAAACATATTTCTATTGATCATCTTGATGGCGGCAAGGTGTAAGGTGCTGTGTTGTATAAAACTTGATTAGTCATAAACATCAGATTACTGCGTAACGATTTGATCATGTTATATCAATGAAATAATATAGAGTAAACAGAACGTCCTAAATTTAAAAGCCATAAAATGCCATACAAATCATGAAAAGGGTATCAGTACATAAATATATTATATATCTACTTAAATAAATATCATTATGCAACGGCACACACACCCACATACAAACATGCATACCACATACTAACACAGACGTATATGCACACATACACAACTACGTAAGCAAATATAAATACACATCGATACACACTTTTTAAGGAGATTTGTTTTATTCCTCCACATAGAATATACAGACTAACAATTGAGCCTACATACACAACATTTTCCATATAAATTTATTATTATAGACTTATAGACATGAAACAAATTGCGATATAACTGTACAAAAAAAGTAGAACTATAACTGTTGAATACATTTAAAGATTATAGCTCAGGTATATGTACTCTGTAAATACAAAGAAATAAAAACAATGTTACTAAGTCCCTTTAATCGGCTAAATAAGTAACCTTTAGTTGAACTTAATTTTCATTTTCACGTAATATCAATGTACCTTATTGGCCTCAACTCCATATCATTTATATTATATTCAGTAGTTAGCTATATTTATTATTCGTTGTAACGTATGTTACACCTCATAAGTCTTTTACTTTTACTTTTATAACAACTAAAATACCGAAGGGGTTAATGCGGTACCCATGCGGTACTTGAACTTTGAACTCTCTACTTTCGAAAGGGGAGCTAATGGCCTCCCTCATGTAAACACTGCTACACTGTGTCACAAAAGTAATACAGGGTACCATACAGGGTGCCACATAAACATGATAAAATATAAATGTGTGTATTGGGTTTATACAGTGTATTTCTATTTTCGTCACACCACCCCCTCCTTAAATATCAAACTCCTCCTGGAGTTTCAGGGCAAGTTTTCAACTTGTTATCCCACTTTAAGTTTTCAAAACTTACAATATAACTGCCACTTGATCAAAATGCAAATACTACGTTACTGTACTTCGAAACTAAACTGAATTTGGTCAGTTTGCACTTCATTTTACAAAACTAAATCGACATCCCAACCCTTCTTTTACCAAACAATACAACAACAAAACTTTTACACAAAACTAACTCCTGCTACTCAAACGTTTGGTTACGAAACTTAATTCTTACCATCCCTACTTTCCCCCCAATGTTACATATTTTAGCAATTTACAAAGCAGTATACATGGATTATAATAACACAAAACGGCATGCAATTATATTTTACAAAGGAAAGGTCTATCTGCATAAACTGACAATCGCCATTATTTTGTGTCGCTATTCATAAAACAAAAACACTTCAACTTTTCCAAATGATACACATGCCATTGCATATCAAGAATCAATTCTAAAGCTTCGACCAAAACATGTCCTATTACTTTCTCTGCCTTGTCGCAGGCCCTATTAAAATCATCTCAAACTAAAATGGAAATGGTTTTGTCAGTTTCTGTGTTTATACCCTTCAACATATTATATACAGCTGAATTGCAGAGGAATTTGGACATAGAGGCTTTCTTCTCTAAATTTTTATCAAATACAAGTACAAACTATAACAAAATAAAAACTTCTATTTTATTTTGCTAACAATTTCATTTCTGAATTCCCAAATATGAGCAATTTCCCTAACTCTACTCACTTATACAAAACTAAAAACGTCACTCCATATAACAAACTAACCAATATTTTCAATATTATTGGAAGTTTCAAAACAATCGTCTACCAAAATAAACCCGAAATCAAACAGCAATTGCTAACTGCTATTTTTATTTCACTATTCAGCCTTATTCAGCTCTCCGCAATCCAAAAATTAAATACATTATCCGCACGAAAAGGAAACCAAAAAAAATAAATTTAATTAATTTAAATTAAAAACTTGCTGTCCTTCTCTATATCTTCAAATCATCTCAAAATTTATCTTCAAAAGCTCAAATCTTAAAAGTCTCCTTTTAAAATATAACGAATATTAATTTTCATTCTTGTTTTTGACATTCCTATTTCGAAAATTATTTGTTGTTATTTCTAGCCTATTATTAATCGCGATTGTCTTTAGCATCGATGGAGATTCGTCCGTCCAGGGGTTGCAGGGTTCCAGGGTTGATTGTAGCTTCTATCCGGCTTCTCTTGGACCATAGATTTGTGTCGTTGATTCCTCCGGCACTAGCCTTGACGATGACTAGTGTTATCGTTGACTCCGTTGATTGGCAAGGACCGCAATAAAAACCAAGAGGATATTTTAATTTTGAAATATAATGAAGAATAAAGATAATGAGATTTGGCCGCCAAAAACAATCTGGATACAATTTAGATCGACATGGTGTGGACCAGTAACTGATTTTACAATGAACAGTTAAAGGTACTACCTCTCCCACATCTAAGGGGAAAGGGGCAGAACATGGTGTGGACCAGAAACCACACGAAGTGATCAAAGGTACTACCACTCCCAGGCTCTGAGGAAGGGTTATTCTTCATTGAAAATACGAATAAAGAAGTAAAGGATAAATGCTTTCCTTTTCCTTTTTATTTGTAGGACACAAAATATTATCCTACAATAATTCCAATTGGCAAATTTGCGGTCCCTCCAAGATTATTGAATTTCTTGACGTTGAAATTCTCATTGATTCCTGTTTAACTTCACCTCCTCATTCTTCTCTATCAAAACACAGGAATCCTTCAAATCACAAATTCGAGCAAAGAAATAAGTTCTTAATTCATTATTCTATTTACGATCATGTATTAAAACCATTTCACCAATTTAGGGCCTAATATATTTCAAAGGCTTATATATATTCCCTTTTACATTCCAGTTTTACTTCTGGATCTCATTTTGTCTATACCTTTTTAAATTCAGGGTCCTTTATATATTTCACCTGCTTCTATCCAATACATAGCAATGTTATCCTCAAAATAACAAGCCACCCTAATGTACACCTACGTTCAACAAAAATCATCCCGCATTTTATTCTACATTATTATGACCGAGCTCACTTTCATTTTCCATATCATAACAAACTCCCCCGCGGCATTTGAATGGACACATTAACAACCCAGACTGCAATTTCTAGGTAACAGGACGCCACTCGCCCAAAACATCTCTGGTTCAAACCTGACCAGAGAAAACCAAAATAAACACACACAAAAATCAGCCCTCTGCGCGTGGACAATGCTGACCGACGACTTATCTTTAACTGCGCCTCCAACAATGTATTGCTAACAGAGTCTGACATAGCCTAATACTTCCAGCAGGTATGAAGGTTTCTCTCCCGAGCAGTACCCTCTCGCGGGCGGTTCGGAGATATTTCTTCCCCTTGTCCCAAGCCCATGCCGTGCCTGTACTGCGACTATATAAAATCAAAATAAAATTTTGTGGAACAGAAACTAACTTCCTGCCCCACTGTCCCACCGACTTTTAAAACTTTTCTTCTCCATATTCCCATAAAGCTCGGTCACATAATTATTCCTAACTAACGCTGTAACCGATCATCGGATCGGCATGCCGATCCCGATCCGATCATGGTTGATCGGACCGTTTTTCCGATTTCCGATCTTGAGAAAAAAAATCGGAAGATCGGATCGGATAATTTTTTTTTTTTTTTTTTTTTTTTGTGAAAAACAAAACAAAAAACCCGGGAGAAAACCATCCATTTTCTTTGAAGAATATCGGAATTGAAATTTAAAAAAGGAACAATCTATATCATTTACTTGAAAAAAAATTTATTTTCGAGATACTCTTTGTTAGTTTACTTCGTTTTGAAAGCGAAAATCGGAACAAGACACGCAAAATTGCTAGTCATTTGAACGATATTCCCGACAAATGTTCACATGAACTCTGGGCCGTCAGACCCGGCGCGCGCGCGATCGGCGCTGCGCTGGCGTGCATGCATGCGGGCGGCATGCGTGTCCTATGTCGCAAGCTATATAGATCAACAAATTATCGTTTTCATATCCTCTTTTACATGTTAAATTCAGTCTTTTACTGTCGACCGACTGATAGAGAATGCTGATACATTATGGAAGAGGAAATAAAAACGATTTGTTGATCTATAGTCGCCAGCAAGGACTAAGATTCAGAGGAAAGCTGGTACATAATTATATTACATGCACTGACAATTTTTTCATATCAACTGTAAATTTGCTCTCTCGATCTCCCGGTCCCCGAATTCTGGGAGATGTTGTTATATTGACTATGGCGTCAAAATTTAACTATATAAACATAATCATAACATGTTTTTTTTTTTTTGTCTTTCCTTTTTAGGAAGATGACGGACACTCCAATTTTATTTTAAGGCAGTCGTTTTGTCGAGCATCGGAAACCTTCAACTTTACTATAATATTCGGCCGATCCTTCGTTCATTTTTTGTTTTACTATAAGTTCTTTAAAGAATTATAATTTGTTTACGCTGTGATTATTTATGTAATGACGAGGAAGACGAGATAAACATGAGCACGGGGGACTTAAAAGGATACTTATGATAATGATTGAAATGTGGTCAGCCACCTCCCCCACCCCCCGCCCCCCCCCCAAAAAAAAAAAAATCAAAACATTCTGTGACCGCTGATTATGATTTAGTTTCACGTGCGACTGTGCGATTTTGTTATGATTAATTATTATGTACTCGTGCTTATGATGATGTTCATGATATAAATACTTTTATTATTTCTACGGATGATGGCTTGTGAAAGTGTATACTTGATGATAAACATCATAACATAAACGTCAAGTTGAAAATAATGGTGATGATCAGATAATTATGAAAACAATTGAAATGTGATCAGCCCCCTCCCCCCTCCCCGAAAACATTCTGCCGGCCATGATTATGATTTAGTTTCTGCGACCGTGCAATTTTAATTTGTGTGTATACTCATGATGTTCAAAATATAAATACTCTATTATTTCTATACGGATGATGGCTTGTGAATTGTATACTTGATGATCAACATAATATAAACGTTAAATTGAAATAATGGTGATGATAAGATAATTATGATAACAATTGAAATGTGGTCAGCCCCCTCCCCCATCATCAATGCGGCCCCTGATTATGATTTAGTTTCCGATGTGCGACGGGGCGATTTTTATTTTTATGTACTCATGATGATGTTCAAAATATAAATACTTATTATTTTCTACTGATGATGGCTTGTGAAATTAAATACTTGATGATCAACATCATAATATAAACGTCAAATTGAAAATAATGGTGACGGATAAGATAATTATGATAACAATTTAAATGTGGTCAGCCCCCTTCCCCATCCCCCAATATCAATGCGGCCCCTGATTATGATTTAGTTTCCGATGTGAGACGGGGCGATTTTTATTTTTATGTACTCATGATGATGTTCAAAATATAAATACTTATTTCCGATGGATGATGGCTTGTGAAATTGTATACTTGATGAAAAACATCATAATATAAACGTCAAATTGAAAATAATGGTGATGATAAGATAGTTATGATAACAATTTAAATGTGGTCAGCCCCCCCCCCCCCGAATCAAAAACATTCTGCGGCCCCTGATTATAATTTAGTTTCATGTGCGACCGTGCAATTTTAATTTTTATGTACTCATGATGATGTTCAAAATATAAATACTCTATTATTTCTACTGATGATGGCTTGTGAAATTAAATACTTGATGATCAACATCATAATATAAATATAAACGTCAAATTGAAAATAATGGTGATGATAAGATAATTATGATAACAATTGAAATGTGGTCAGCCCCCTCCCCCATCCCCCAATATCAATGCGGCCCCCGATTATGATTTAGTTTCCGATGTGCGACGTGGCGATTTTTATTTTTATGTACTCGTGATGATGTTCAAAATATAAATACTTATTATTTCCGACGGATGATGGCTTGTGAAATTGTATATATATACTTGATGAAGAACATCATAATAATAACGTCAAATTGAAAATAATGGTGATGATAAGATAATTATAACAATTGAAATGTGGTCAGCCCCCCCCCCCCCCCCCCAAATAAAAAAAATAAAAAAAATGTGCGACCGTGTGATTTTTTATTTTTATTTTTTCAGGGGGGGGGGGGGGCACGCAAATGGGGAACTAATTATTTCGTTCACACTGCCATTAGGCTAACGCTTTCTTCATTTTTTGTCACATTGTATTGAGGACCTCCCCATATAGTTTACCTCGAAGCTACGCATAATTTAAGTATTAGTAATTATTGCAATAATTGTTCATGTTAAGATAGTACGTAACGCAATTAAAAATAATAATAAATTATATACTACCTACATTTTATCGGGGAGTTGCCATGACGCAGTTTACAATGTTCTTGCTTCGCCCCTGGCTCCATTATAATGGCCCTTTGTCCGTCTCGATGTTAGTAATTATTATAATCATCACCAGTCAAACATGGATCATTACCATCCTCTTTTTTAATCATAATAATCATTGCCATCGCCATCTTCATAATGATCATTCATTGCCATCATCAGTTCATCATTTCCGTCATTTATCAATCATATTAGGCGCTATATAAATCGAGATTATTATTATTATTATTATTATACTCGGTGTACATAACAATAATTTATATATTTTAAAATATAATACCCGGTATACTTGTTTTCGAATCGGGGAGGGGGTGGCAGCCTTCTCAGTAGACTGGGGGAGGGTACTTTGTTTCTTGAGTAGGCCTATATACGCCGGACGACGGGAAGTTTTGGGGCGGGGGCTATTATTTTTTTGTTGTACATTAAAAACTCATTTCGGATTGTTGAATGACGTGGGGAATGGTATTGGTACAAGTAATAAGCGAACAAACTTATGTACTATAGTTGCAAAATAACAAAGCAATACACACTAATCAAATACAAACAAACAAACAAACAAACAAACACATGTAGCCAGTGGCGAAGGTGGTCGGACTGATTTGGGGGGGGGGGGGGGCAAAAATTATTGGGGGTACCCGTGTATTACTATTACTTTGTTTATTAATAATTGTTCATGTTAGTTGTTCAAGATAGTACGTAACGCAATTAAAAAATAATAATAAATTATATACTACATGTACTTACATTTTATCGGGGAGTTGCTATGACGCAGTTTACACGTATATACAATGTTCTTGCTTCGCCCCTGGCTCCATTATAATAGCCCTTTGTCCGTCTCGATGTTAGTAATTATTATAATCATCACTAGTCAAACATGCACCATCATCCTCATCTTCATCATGGATCATTACCATCCTCTTTTTTTATCATAATAATCATTGCCATCGCCATCTTCATAATGATCATTCATTGCCATCCTCATCAGTTCATCATTTCCGTCATTTATCAATCATATTAGGCGCTATAATTATAAATCGAGATTATTATTATTATACTTGGTGTCAAACAATAGTTTATAAATATAATACCCGGTATACTTGTTTTCGAATCGGGGAGGGGGTGGCATCGTTCTCAGTAGACTGGGGGAGGGTACTTTGTTTCTTGAGTAGGCCTATACGCCGGACGACGGGAAGTTTGGGGGCGGGGGGCTATTATTTTTTTTGTACATTTAAAACTCATTTCGGATTGTTGAATGACGTGGGGAATGGTATATTGGGGCTATTGGTACAAGTAATTAGCGAACAAACTTGTGTACTAGTTGCAATACAACAAAGCAATACACACTAATCAAATCAAATACAAACAAACAAACAAACAAACACATGTAGCCAGTGGCGAAGATGGTCGGACTGATGGGGGGGGGGGGGGGGGGGGCACAACAATTATTGGGGGTATATTACTTTGTTTATTTAAAAAAATGTCCCCTTAATTTTATGTTTTCTATTGTTTTTTTTTCAGAATTATTTGTATACTGCATGTAGCTTATAATACATCATGTACCCAACTTGTTGATCGAGTTAAACTGATTCTAAAGGAGAACAAAGATATGACAAAACAGTTAAATAAACTCCAGTTATTTTTTAGAAAATCAGTCGTGAAAAACAAAATCAAAATATCTTAATTATTTTTTTATACTGAGTAATATTAATAATCAAGCTGCAATTCAAGGAAACAGGATAAAATAAACAAGCGATGCACAAAAATCTGACTGAAAATGCATGCAGCAACAGCATAAAAAACGATGTCAAACTAAAAACAAAATGCAAAAATAAGTAACAACAACATCAACAAAAAGAGGTCACATGGACGGAGATAGATCAGCTGTCACATGTCGCGTGCTGCATGCATGCTGCGCGCGCGCGCCGCGATGCAGGTATGCACGGGAAAGCATAGCCTCCGCTGACGGTCTTCTCCGCCTTATCTCTCCCGGTTGGCCACGCTAGCGCCAGCCCCGCGCGATGCACAGCTAGCTCCGAGCAAGCTGCCTCGGCGCATCCAAAACTATTGATTAAGTCGTCCAAATGGCTTTAAGCCTACTACGCCTGCCAAGTACTTAAACTCTGCAGTGTGCTGAACTGCACAGTATAAGTACTTGGCAGGCATAACAGCATCTTCATTATGAAGACGCTAAACTCGGTGCCAAGCACATAAACTTTGCAGTGTGCTCAGTCCCATGTGATTAATTTGACGTAAACTTTCAGAATCGCCGTGAGTAATTTCGTAAAAGGAGAAGTAATCAGTTTGAAATGAAAGCATACCTATACAAAATTACATTGGGCTTATTAATATGGATATATGTTGCTTTGTCATTCATTTATTGTCCCAAAATATGTTTTTTGGGATCATTTTCCAAAGAAAAAAAAAAAAACGTTTTTTTTTTTTTTTTTTTTTTTTTTTTTTTTTTTGCCGATCATCCGATCCCGATCAAGTAGCGATCCGATTTTGATGATACAAATTTTGCCGATCCGATCAACCGATCCGATCATCAAGGTCAGTTACAGCGTTATTCCTAACATCCAAATATTATATTTTAAATCGTCCAAAATTCAAAATCATCTCGTCCAAATCGCATTCTTTAATTGTGGATATCCTATCCAACTCTCATACATTCATTCCCACTCACACGATACGTTTAATACAATTAGCCCAGTAAACCCTAACCCTGTGTTTGTTCTGCTGAAATTGTGCTGTATACCTGAAAGGGTACTGACTCTCAAGCACTCTAATCGCAGCGAAAATTAAATAAGCTAACCAAAATGTATTCCAATTTCTTACTTTTCATACAAACTCAAAATCCTAATCAAAAGTGCTGTAACCGATCATCGGATCGGCATGCCGATCACGATCCGATCATACATGATCGGACCGTTTTTGCCGATTTCCGATCATGCAGAAAAAATCGGAAGATCGGATCGGCAAAAAAAAAAAAAAAAAAAAAAAAAAAAAAAAAATCCGTTTTTTTTTCTTTGGAAAATGATCCCAAAAAACATATTTTGGGAATATAAATGAATACCAAAGCAACATATATCCATATTAATAAGCCCAAGGTAATCTTGTATGGGTATGCTTTCATTTAAAACTGATTACCTCTCCTTTTACAAAATTATTCGCGCCGATTTTGAGCTTAGTCCCATGTGTTTCTGAAAGGTTACGCCAAATTAATCACATGGGACTAAGCTCAAAATCGGCGTGAGTAATTTGGTAAAAGAAGAGGTAATCAGTTTGAAATGAAAGCATACCCGTACAAGATTACCTTGGGCTTATTAATATGGATATATGTTGCTTTGGTATTCATTTATATTCCCAAATTGTGTTTTTTGGGGATCCTTTTTTTTTTTTTTTTTTTTTTTTTTTTTTTTTTTATAGCCCATCATCCGATCCCGATCATCGATCCGATTTCGAAGATCGATAAAATGTTGCCGATCCGATCAAACGATCCGATCATCAAGGTCAGTTACAGCACTAATTATCAAATCCATATTAATTCAAAAATTTCATTTTCTCCTCTCTTTCAATTTTTAAAACTCGACCCAATAAACTTAAAACTGTTTGGAGCTCTATCTATATTGTAGCCTTCATTCCAGACTGTATGCCTAATACTCTTGCCTTCAAACTCAGAGGTTCCTTGCAGGTTGCATACATTTCGTTTGGTGATTCCCTCAATTCAAATCTGAAATGACATCAATGAAGTCGTCCCATGGAGTAATTACGTTGTATGTTGGTGCTCTGGCCATGGCTGTATATCGTAGCTTGGCTTTCTTCTCCCCCCTTAAAGCTGCTCTAATATCTTGGGTGAGTATGTTTCCATTCTCCTCCTCTTCAGTTTCAGTTTCTAATTCATATGTTTGCTGGTCTGCTCTGGTTTGGTCCCAAGTCTTTTATTCATAAAGTTGAAATCTACCTCCCTGTCATTCGTATTTGCTGCTTCAGTCATGATTTTGCGGGTCCGTTTCACTGGATCTTGTATAGTTGTAATTTTCCCAAGATCCCACCGCTGCCACCAGTTTTGTAGCGTCACCGAGGGTCTAAAGCCAACAGTTTTTGTAGTTTGGAAAGTTTTATTCGGGGTCCTATGGTATATACAGGTATACATCTACTTTTTACTATTTCTCGTACCACTCTCCCTCTCCTTTTTCTCGGTTCGAAAACTCAACCTCACTTCAGTCAGCCACCACCCTCTTTCAAAACCAGATTCTCAAATCACCCAAAAGTGACGAAACTAGCATCTCAGAATTCTGGAATTGGGCCAAAATCTATTAACTCTACGACTATCATATTATGCTAACACTGCTATAAACTAACTTTTACTTTTATAACAACCAAAATACCGAAGGGGTTAATGCGGTACCCATGCGGTACTTGAACTTTGAACTCTCTACTTTCGAAAGGGGAGCTAATGGCCTCCCTCATGTAAACACTGCTAAACTGTGTCACAAAAGTAATACAGGGTACTGTAATGGCCTCCGCTAGTACTCCCAACTTCGTCAGTTTCCTGACTTCTGATTTGTATGGGGGCGGCGCCATTGTCAATGTCCCCAGAAGCCATTTGCAAGCCGAGCGGTATAGCAATTGCAGGAAGGTGTTAGCTTCTAGAGACAAGGACGGGTAATTAATTATGTGTGGGTTCGTTTAGCCAAAATATATGGCGTCATGCGAGAGTGGTGAGTTGTTGATTGTTTTGTTTATTATAATGCAAGACAATAAATGAAAACACAATGTGTGTGGACAAAGATTTCAGTTTGAACAAAAAGGTGGTGTGGGAGAGTTGGATTCTACCATTCGGTTGTAGGTGGTTCGCTTCCATCCTACTCGTTGTGCTTCAGTTTGGAGGAAAGTTTCTGTGGTTATTGCGGCTTGAATAACTTCATCAAGAGAGGCTTCTCTTGCATGTAGTATACCGGCACGTATTTCCGAATTGTGAATAGCATCAACAAAGTGGAGCTTTGCCAATGTATCAATACTGTCCGTATCAAAGTTCGGGTATGCTTGAGCAGTTAGTTCTCGAATGTTACGACCTAGTTCACGAAGAGACTCATTTTGTCGTCTCTTACGATTTCGGAGTTCTAACAAATACGCTTCCGATTGTTTGACAGAAGAGAACCGTAATGCCAATTCCATTTTCATTTCCTCGTAGGTCCATTTTGTGTTCTTTTGTTCATTTAACAACCTAAGTGCGGGACCTCGAAGGCTAGCTGCTAGGACTTGTACTGCTTGATCATTGGTCCAAGCATTTAGAACTTGACACGATTCAAAGTGGGAGATATAATCTGTCCAATCTGACTTTCCGTCGTATTTGTCTGGCATTATGACTGTAGGACGATTATGTCGTACGGGGCGTGTTTCTTTGTCATGTTCACGGAAACTTGTGCCTTCTTTGGGAACGGGACTTTGTTTGTGAAAGCTTGTGCTTTCGTTAGGCACGGGAGTTTGTTTATGGAAGCTTGGACTTTCATTATCAGCCGCTATCGTTTCGGGGCGGAATTCGTTTGATTCCTGTTTCGGGACAATTTGTTGGCTGTGCGGCATGTGTTCATTGTCCAAGAATCTTTGTACTACCTCGCTTCCTGACATAGAAGAAATATCGGATAGTTCTTCTGTGGTTTCCCTAGAATTAACGTGTCTGTGCCTACGCGTTTTCTTCATCATTCGATCAACAAGTTTTGTCAATTGAACTAGCAAGCGTGTCTGAAGTCCTACTTTCTTTGATTTAGAACTTTGCGAGCTAGTTTCGTGGCGTTTGAAAATTCACTTGGTGTTTCATCAGCTGAATCTTCGATCTCTCCTGGTTTGTGACCTTTCGTGTCTTTGTCCATTTTACTTTTCTTATTTCTCATACTCATCGCATGTATCCCACTTCTGACACCAAATTTGTAATGACCTCCGCTAGTACTCCCAACTTCGTCAGTTTCCTGACTTCTGATTTGTATGGGGGCGGCGCCATTGTCAATGTCCCCAGAAGCCATTTGCAAGCCGAGCGGTATAGCAATTGCAGGAAGGTGTTAGCTTCTAGAGACAAGGACGGGTAATTAATTATGTGTGGGTTCGTTTAGCCAAAATATATGGCGTCATGCGAGAGTGGTGAGTTGTTGATTGTTTTGTTTATTATAATGCAAGACAATAAATGAAAACACAATGTGTGTGGACAAAGATTTCAGTTTGAACAAAAAGGTGGTGTGGGAGAGTTGGATTCTACCATTCGGTTGTAGGTGGTTCGCTTCCATCCTACTCGTTGTGCTTCAGTTTGGAGGAAAGTTTCTGTGGTTATTGCGGCTTGAATAACTTCATCAAGAGAGGCTTCTCTTGCATGTAGTATACCGGCACGTATTTCCGAATTGTGAATAGCATCAACAAAGTGGAGCTTTGCCAATGTATCAATACTGTCCGTATCAAAGTTCGGGTATGCTTGAGCAGTTAGTTCTCGAATGTTACGACCTAGTTCACGAAGAGACTCATTTTGTCGTCTCTTACGATTTCGGAGTTCTAACAAATACGCTTCCGATTGTTTGACAGAAGAGAACCGTAATGCCAATTCCATTTTCATTTCCTCGTAGGTCCATTTTGTGTTCTTTTGTTCATTTAACAACCTAAGTGCGGGACCTCGAAGGCTAGCTGCTAGGACTTGTACTGCTTGATCATTGGTCCAAGCATTTAGAACTTGACACGATTCAAAGTGGGAGATATAATCTGTCCAATCTGACTTTCCGTCGTATTTGTCTGGCATTATGACTGTAGGACGATTATGTCGTACGGGGCGTGTTTCTTTGTCATGTTCACGGAAACTTGTGCCTTCTTTGGGAACGGGACTTTGTTTGTGAAAGCTTGTGCTTTCGTTAGGCACGGGAGTTTGTTTATGGAAGCTTGGACTTTCATTATCAGCCGCTATCGTTTCGGGGCGGAATTCGTTTGATTCCTGTTTCGGGACAATTTGTTGGCTGTGCGGCATGTGTTCATTGTCCAAGAATCTTTGTACTACCTCGCTTCCTGACATAGAAGAAATATCGGATAGTTCTTCTGTGGTTTCCCTAGAATTAACGTGTCTGTGCCTACGCGTTTTCTTCATCATTCGATCAACAAGTTTTGTCAATTGAACTAGCAAGCGTGTCTGAAGTCCTACTTTCTTTGATTTAGAACTTTGCGAGCTAGTTTTCGTGGCGTTTGAAAATTCACTTGGTGTTTCATCAGCTGAATCTTCGATCTCTCCTGGTTTGTGACCTTTCGTGTCTTTGTCCATTTTACTTTTCTTATTTCTCATACTCATCGCATGTATCCCACTTCTGACACCAAATTTGTAATGACCTCCGCTAGTACTCCCAACTTCGTCAGTTTCCTGACTTCTGATTTGTATGGGGGCGGCGCCATTGTCAATGTCCCCAGAAGCCATTTGCAAGCCGAGCGGTATAGCAATTGCAGGAAGGTGTTAGCTTCTAGAGACAAGGGCCCCGTTGCAGAAAGAATATCGGTCGTAACTTTACAGTCGATTTATTGAGTCGTAAGTTTATATCAATTTCAAATGTCCGTTGCAGAAAGGAGGTTTAAATTCAACCGTAAGTGCATTTGACTTGCGCTCGATTTCTTTAGAAAATGCCATTTAAAACATAATTCAACACGGCTGGGATAAAGACAACGACCCATTACCGCGAAATTCAGCGTATTTCCCGCGGAATTTGGCTTGTTGTTATGATATGAGACGCGGCAGACAAATCTAATTTTTCATGCAGTCCTGCTTCGAGTGGTGAACGGTAAGTACACATTTTACACCTTTTACAAAGATAAATTAATCGGCATTGATATGTAGCTTACCTTATTATGTTGTTGCTATGTAATGATCTTAAGTGTTGCTCATTTTGTATAGAATCGTCATTATGCTAGCATAATGGTATCTCGAATGCAGATTCGCAACGTATATTATTACAATGTTACCCCATGTGTTGAAATCCATGTTAGTACATAGTATCCATATACCATTTCCAAACTCGAAACTGTTTCTGTGATTTGTGAACTCATTTTATATGGGAATAGGAAAAATTGTACCTGAACATCAGAGACATCTATGAAACCTGTTTTAATTAATTATTTGTAGATGTTGTATTTGATATATGGTCTAGCTTTCAAATATTTGCCAAATACATGTATGACAAATTGTCTTATGAATATGTGTAAAAAATAAGTTAAACTTTTAAAGCAAAACTGAAATACAAAAATTAAAAAAAGGTATACATGCCATGGCCATCAAGGGCAATGCAAAGATGAAATTTGGGCGCTTATGTGGTTTCGTACTCCTTTTTTAGGTTTTTTCCAACGCTTCATTCGTCTTTAAACTCAACTAAATTAGTTTGTATTATATTATATTACTCACTGCACTTTGACCTTATCTCTCGATGGTCTGTTGTAATATTTTGGTCAACATTTAAGCCCTCTTTTGGGCGACTTTAATCAATGGGTTTTTGCCGCAACGGCACTAGCTTTGCGGTCGCAAAAATTGAAATAGCGGGACTTCGCAAGCAGCTATGCCGCTAGCTACCGGTGACATGAACGTGGAGAGAGTACTACTCCTGCGCCCGTGAAGTCCTGCTATTTCGATTTTTGCGACCGCGAAGCTGGTGCCGCGACGCTTTCAAAGCCATCGATTAAAGTTGCCAAAAAAGGGCTTAAATGTTGACCAAAATATTACAACAGACCATTGAGGGATAAGGACAAAGCGCAGTGAGTAAAACTAATTTAGTTGAGTTTAAAGACAAATAAGGCGTTGGAAAAGAAAGAAAAAACAAAGGGTACGCAACCACATTAGCGCCAAAATGTGTATGTTCTCAATGCATGAGAATTTACTGGCAGGTAATATCGTATAACATTAAATATTATGGAGGACCAAATTACAAAATTAGCCTCCTAGCTCCTGTGAGTCCATGGACTGATGCAGTCTCAGTCATGTGTTCAAATTTATGTGGTAATTTGCATTCTTTACTGTACAATTCCACAGTGGTATACAGCCATATAGTCATAACAACAAGTGGGAGAGAGGCAGAATAATCACAGAAGAAATCACCAGAATGGACAGGCTGATGAAAGGAGGAAAGCGAAAGAGAGAGGAGGACATGCTGGAGCCATTTGCCTTGGAGTAAGCTGTCGAGCCACTGGTGTTGCCCCCAGGCCAAGCCACAGCAATGGGATAGGTGAGAACTTGACAATCTTACACAAAATGCTACTTTAAACAAATATTGAAGCTTTTATTTTTCTTTGATTATTATGACGTTAGTTTGTAGTTCAGTTAGCATGAAATAATTATGGGTTAAGTAGGTCACTTGCTAAAATAATTTTTAAAATGATTTTGTTGCTCAAAATTAAAATGTTTTATTAGTATGGCATTCTTTACAAAGTCAACGGGCTAACATGTACATGACTTAATTCGTCTCTTTGGGCTCGTTTAAAATAGAATGCTGGTTTATAAAATGTAATTGATTACTTATCCCTTGAACATTCCAGTTTGCAGGTGAGCATGGATTGGATAGCCTGTGATGTGACCAAAACAAATGGTTTTAATTAGTATTTTATCTAGAGCTGTGACAGCTTGTACCGTGACATTTCAAGGTGATAGGTATGTCCAAGACATTGACTGTGGGAACAAAATTATTAATCTGAATGATGAAACTGTGTGTCATTGAATATAGTTTAGGTAACAAGACTAAGTATACTCTATTTTTTATTTTCATGTTATTTGTATTATATTTCAGCTCATCAAGCAGCCTCTTGTGTATGCAGTAGACGCCTGGATTTGAGGAGCTAGCTAGCAGATAGAAGACGACGACAGACGGGATCCGCCCAAGCTGGAGAAGGATGACAGAGCAAGACGGTGTGGCAAGATTGGTAGAGCGTGTGCCTTCCAATGTGAGGTCCCAAATTCGAGCCCAAGGTATGTCACCCGGAAGGATGGAAAGGAGTTACGTAGCCATGTCTGCACCTTGGAGGTTGCCTAGCTGGAATCCTCCCCAGGAAGTGGACAATGTGCACTTTTTGAGCTGACTGGGGTGATGCAACGGGAGCGCCGTGGGGGGGGGGGGGGGGGGGGGAGTAGCCAGGAAGTCGTAGACAATTTTCAATGCGGAGATCAACCATTTTCGAAGCTGAGACTACGCTTTTTTGCAGTTTTCGAGGCCAAGACCACTCGACCGCTTAAATTTTGTCTCGAGACCATTTAAAATTTGAAAAAGAAAAAAAAAAAGCATTTTCGGTCAAAGGGGGGGGGGGGGGGGTTAAACCCCCTAACCCCCCCCCCCCCCCCCCCCCCCCCCCCCCCTGGGTACGCCTATGCGTGCGCTACATTTAAGTAGCCACAATTATTATTGATTGGGGGAAAAGGAGTAAAGGACTGGCATAGTCACTAGAGAATGTATTCATTTCACTACAAAATAATAACATTCTATTTGATGGAATGAATCGAAAGTCATGTGTTGTGTACTCTTTTTGGATTAAAAATTTGAAGAATAAAAATACATGCACTTTGTTGGCCTTTTTTATTCTCAGTCAAGTAAAGCATTACCCTTTGTTTCAATACAGGCCTTTACGATTTAATATAGTAAAACCTTAGTATGATCTAATGTATGTATGAAATTATGAATCAGTGTGTAACACTATGATTATCTGTTTTATGAGGATGAGTTTTATCTGTATTTATGTGCTTGAATGAGTGTGTATGTTGGTATGTTTGCCCATGTTTGTGCCTTGTGAATAATTAATCGTAAGTTACGCCAAAGAAAAATCACCTGTTAAAGTTACGATCAATTTTAAAACTTACGACCAATAGTTACGGTTAATATCGATCGTAACTTCTTTCTGCAACAGGATTGATCGTAAATCTTGGATTGGTCGTAAGTAAGGCCATTTACGATCAATTTTGGGACTTACGATCGATCGTAACTCTTTCTGCAACGGGGCCAAGGACGGGTAATTAATTATGTGTGGGTTCGTTTAGCCAAAATATATGGCGTCATGCGAGAGTGGTGAGTTGTTGATTGTTTTGTTTATTATAATGCAAGACAATAAATGAAAACACAATGTGTGTGGACAAAGATTTCAGTTTGAACAAAAAGAATATAAAAACAATATTTATTCAAATATAATTACAAGTCCCTATCGCCACTGGTATACTATAATTGATCAAATGATGAAGTATCTACACACTATCGTGACTTATATTTATAACATGCACGCTATCTCGTGACTTACATTTAACAAGGGAAAACTAAGCAATACTTATACTTTTATAATCACGTTCTTTCGTGACTTTATATCAATTAACTAGCAATACTTATATACTTTTATAGTCACGTTCTTTCGCGACTTTATATCAATTAACTAGCAATACTTATACTTTTATAGTCACGTTCTTTCGCGACTTTATATCAATTATCTAACAATACTTATAATTATAGTCACGTTCTTTCGTGACTTTATATCGATTAACTAGCAATACTTATATACTTTTTGGATGTGGGACTAAAGTAATTACTAAGTTTCGCAAGCTCCAAAAGGAGAGGTTTTGCGAGTGTTTGAGCTGAGAGCTCGTGTAGGCCTCACGACCAGGAGCAGCTCTCATGTATGGCCTCGCGGCCAAAAAGCTCACGATCCAAGAAATGCACTTCTATATATGCACTTTATGCGGACTAAGAGGAAAGCAACCTACGATGCGCGGGTGCGTACGCGCGTAGTGGAAATATACAAAACCGGCTCGTTTTATTGCCGAATATATCCAATTATACAAAGACTTCATCACTTATTCTCATATCAACTTCACCATATAATTCAATATTTTACTGGCTATCATACAAGCCATATTTCCAAGCACATAACTCATTCCTTGAGTTATAATCTAATCAAAATCCACAACTAGCAAACACAATTGAACCGTGTACATTCCACTAAACGCATACGCGCGCCGCTCGCTAACCGAGTCCGTTTCAAGTAAATACTCATGCACAAATTCCTAGTAAAATCCCTTATTTCTAAGACATCTATACATAATGCACCGATTCATGTATCAAGTCTTCTTAACATTTCAATTATATATCATATAAGCTATCATTCATTTCATGCTTTACATTTAAATAGCAGAAAACTACAAATAAAGATAATTTATAATCAATTACTGGCTCCGGAAGACGCTCGTATGCAAATGAGCTGTAATGCGTAATTTGCATATCGTGTGTTTTGGAGTCGCTAAAAGTGCAACTACGATAATAAACATGCTAAATTCTATCCTATAACAACAAAGTATAGCTATCGAACTATTAACATACTGAGTAACAAATGTCATTCTAAACTATCCAATATATAACATTATCATAACATTTGACAATAAAGAGCAATTTAAGAATCAATTTCATGAAGCTTCATACCGAAAGTTAGCCTATGCAAATGTGCTGTGCGTCGTACAACGCAGCGCTTAGCTAAATCAACTGACTTGCAGTTCGGAATGCATTAAAACAACAACAATGCGAGTTATACGACACTAATTGTCCAATTCATCATCACAAGAATCATATCCAATCAGTAACAATGTCAACGATACTAATCTATAACTTTACCTTGTATGTAAATTAATCCACTCTTATCAATCTTCCTTCTCGAGCCAAAGGTTCAAGTTCACAATCAAAATATTACGATAATATAAGTGTTGCTAGTCTTAATTACAGACTTCGTCGCTGGGCAATTAAAAGGACAAATTGACGGTATCGATAGCAAAAAACGATACTTACTTTTTTGGAAGAAACAACATTTTGACATTTTGGGCAATAATATTTGTAAAATGCCAAATCCAGTAATCTTGTTTAGTGAAACAGTTATGTAGGCTATAAAGCAATCAAGTCGTTTAATTTGGCCTACGCTCAGTACTTTTTGACGGAGTTATGTACGCATTTCTGAATTTGCCCTTTTTACATGCACGATATCGCGTCGATATTGGGCATGAAAAAGGACAAAATGCGTATTGCCCTTTTACGCGCATTGATAATGCACAGGCAATGCGCGCAACTTGGCGCAATAATGGGCAGCTAAAAGGGCAAATCCATTTTTGTCCTTCGTATTGCCCATATGATATATATTTTTGATTTTCTCAAAAAGTTGGGCACATATGGGAATTCTAAACATATCATCGGATAGGTTTTAAAGAACTCTATCTGAAAATAAAATAAAAACAAAATCGATATTCGACGATAATATCGGCCATTTTGCCCTTTTTATTGCCCAGCGACGACTTATTAAATATACGCGCCGTGGCGCGTTACACAGCCCTCCTCCCCATAAAATGCGTCCTCGTATTTCGAGTGCAACACTTATATTTCGAGTGATGAACCTAATTAAAGTTCTCATACTTGCTCTTAATCGCAAATATCAAAGTGTTTATTTACAAGACAATTAAAAAACGCTTCTAATATAATATTTCAGTTCGACATTTGGAAGTTATGATGGTTGCCTTATTTTGCCCACTCACAGAGAATCACCTAAATTACATTCGGGACAGGGATAGTTGTGTTGGCGCCACCATCATCCAGTCTTGGAGGTCTCGAGGCCGGCCTCGGCCTCGAGGCCGGCCTCGAGGCCGATTTTTCAGTCCTCGGCCTCGGCCTTGGCCTCGTAATGCCGTGACTCGGACTCGTCCTCGGCCTCGTAGCATGCGCCTCGATGACTCGGGTCGAGGCCGGTTCGAGGCCGGAAGATTTCATAGAATCTGGTGAATTTAAGATTCAACATTTGCATCGGCCCGGAAGCGCGTATCAATATAAGTGTGTGTGAGTGATGATAACGTGTATATGCATGCAGTGTGCGCTACGTGCGATGCGCTAAGTCACATGTGTCACAGTGTTGCTATCGTCATGTAGTATTTTCAGTATGATTTTCGTGTGATTTGAAGATTTGTGATTTTGGAAGTAGTGAACCAAAAACGATCGTTTCAACGGAGGGCGAGGAGTAATTTATCAACCCAGAATCGGCATTTATCGAGATTTTGTTGGTAACTGATTATTATTATATTGATAACGAACGTGAACACCAATCATACACGGACAAAGAAATAAAATTGAATGATATTGTACGATATTTTCGGGAGATTCTTATAGTTATACAGCTAGCTATGCATTAAGCTAAGATGACGCCAGGCCGACCGGCCAGGCGCTTGATGCAGGGGATTCCCGGTGAGTGTAGATCGGAGCTTGAAGTAACACCAAAATGATTGTTATCATTTTGTGCTTTTCTCAGTAAATTCCATAAGAGCACAATAAAAAAATAACAAATAATTGACTGGGAGTGTGATTACTGATAAATATTTTTCTGTCTGCAGACTACTCTGATCATTCACAATTATTTTGTTATTCCCACTCAAACTTCGAGTTTGAGTTCGAAGCCGTGGTCGTGGAAGATATTTTTTTGGTGACAAATGGAATGCCGGTGTGTTTGCCTTTCGTACCATAGCAATTATTGCATGTGGTTGTCCTGTTTTTATCGCTTGAAAATTACAATGAATGAAAGAACTTTTAAATTTAGATAACCCAAAATAAATTCAATGCAAACATAAGCGTCTACTCTTGGGAGCAGTTTGGAAGTTGCTGTAGAAGTTTAACAGAATTGAAGCCGGCGAAGTCATTGAAATAAAAATCATACAATTATATACTGTGGACGTAGACTGAATCGCTGGTAGAATTATACATTATTCTGGTCTTCTGGAGCATCAGTTGACGGTTATGAAGTATAATTATAATAATTATGAATTTTTACTAAAAAGATTAACATTTCCTACAATAAAAATAATGGTGTTCACTTTGAATAATGCAGAATTTAGGCGGAAAATATGGTTGTTTGTGTCGGAATGAGGGCGCCCTTCGATCACAATGAGGGCGCTCTACATGAAACTAATTTGAAAATGCACGATTATAATATACGTTCTTAATTATATAAACAATACATGATATATCGTACAGAAAATTGTATAAAACTAACCCTAGACAGTCCAAGGCAGAATAAATATGTTGCAGTTGCACCATCATATTTTTGCAATATTTCGTACATGACAGTGATGCACATTTTTTGTGATAAATATGCCATAAAACATCATATAAAGACAAACTTTTTTTTCCAGATAGACATGCTACAATCTGTATGTAAAAATGTATTATGTTTTGTTACCCATTATATGATAAAATGCTGTGGTCAGGTGCAGATGTTTTTGAAATATGTATTGTATTGGCCTAGAGAGGGCGCCCTACTCAACAATGAGGGCGCTATTTCTATTAAAAAAAAGAGCGAAAACGCAAGAGTAATTGATTTCGTAATTGTTGATTCGAATCAATTGTTGATTGGGTGATTGTGTTTGATTGATTGTATGATTTAAAAAGGTTTAAAATAAACAAAAAATTAAAATATGACATTATTATTTTAATTTGGTGACTCGGACTCGGACTCGGACTCGGACCATGGTGACTCGGACTCGGACTCGGACTCGGACCATGGTGACTCGGACTCGGACTCGGACTCGGACCACGGTGACTCGGACTCGGACTCGGACTCGGACCATGGTGACTCGACTACAACACTGCCATCATCATCAACCACACTCATCATCAATTATTGTTTGCAACTTAAGACATCTGTCTTTCTTCCAAATGTGTCAATTCGAAGTTCTTTTGGTAATCATAAGAACAAACTTAGCCATTTTGTAATCAATTTATGTCATCACTCAAAATGTACATTCTAAATGTAAATAACAATAATCTTACATCTACTCAGTGGCGTTACAATAATGTCAAATGCAAATACTAAAATAGAAAATGAAGAGAGGAAGAGAGTGAGAAAATGGAATAGTAGATAGTCTGAAGATAGAAGAAATAGGTAGAGTGAAAGAGAGAAAACATTTGTGAAAACATTTATATCATATCATTCATTCATTGCAAAATCTTTGTTAAAAGTTCTGTTCTTGCTTGTATATAGGTTATCAAGCGCATAATTTATCCAAGTCTTCTCCGCCATAGTAACAGTTCTGCGACGCGTTGATCTGCTCCTCGTCAGGATTGTTGACCAACTGTTACTTCACCATTACGTGTAGCCTTCGATGAGACCAGTCTCTTATCTCCGTCGTAAAGATTAACCGAGTTTCTAGTTAAGTTTCGCTGTCTCTTCTCGAGGTTGTGATACGTGTAGTTTCTGAGATGAAACTAAGTTGTACCACCGAGAAGATTTCGTCCAGTTTATATTGCACGGGATATCGCATGTTTGGACGTAACGTGTCTCTTTGAAGGTGTGGGTTACGGGGTGTTAGGGAACATGTTTCAACGAACTTGGTGAAGTAATCTTATTTTATCTTGATTACTAGAACGTGGTATAAGTTTCGTTCATAGTTTCAGTGAGAGGACATATTTCCAGAGCCATATCCGATATGCTCCACATTGGGCTTGTACTTATACTACTATAGCCTCAAGTAAAGAGGTGCCTTCCTCCCCTCATGTGCGACTTTGTACTCGCGCACCGAGTATTGGAATGAAGGCCAATGGTACCTTCATTCCTACCCGCCTAAGTTTAGAAGTTCTTATCCCTGAGTAGCTAACTTAAGGGACCTTTATTCAAAACATCCTAACTTACGCCCGGGTAATAACACTTAATAGTTCATCAATTCCGATCATTAACTAATTACTGTCGGAAAAGGGATCCATGACGGTTAACATTTTAACTGTCCAAAACATAATGTTCAAACAAGACCGATTGTCATGAATGATAAAACATAAGTTCCGAAGGCAATATATTCCTACTCACAGCTTCAATATCATTCCGCAATATCGGGAAACCAAATTAATATTATTTTTTAATTAACTACTATTTCATCAAGTTCGTTGGTATCGCCTAACTTGTATTCGGTGTTGCCACCGAATTGTCGACAGGGTTCAGGGATTTGTTCACTGTCGGTTTGTTCATTAATTAGTTATTGCCGTGGTTACGCAACGTGATCTATATACTTCAAATTTTAACGTGTCTATCGTGACTATAAAAGTAACGTCTAATAGTTTTTCAGGTGTGTGACAACAGCAAAGGTTTTACCTTGCCTCGGAAAGTTATCACTGTTCCTGACCGTTTCAAACTTGCGACAATTTATACTCCAATTAAATAGCACGTAAGTGTCTAAAATTCTTCCAAAGTGTTAGGGTTCGTCAATAATTGTGTGCGCTCGTTAACCTTAGAGTTCACCAATGAGGCCTGGCAGACAGAGCTGTCCGGCATGACCTTCCAAACAATTGATGAAGTCGTTTCGCAATTAAATTGCTAAGCATTCAACGTACGTCTTTAACTTATGACGTGAGCCCTAACAAGTTTATTATTTTAATTACAATGGTTAAGGTCATGTTCGAGAACTACTTAACGTCAAAACATTATTTCAGACTGGTATCAATACGACGGTTTAATATGACTTTTATTCATAATTTGATCGCCCCATGGGTCGTTGGGGTGACCATCTATCAACGGACTTTTCTCGGCGTCTCCATGTTTCGGGATCTGCATGTCGACCGTTGAAACATGGGTTTAAGTTTACGTGTTTGTTCCGGCAGTTTCTCCCTAAGTGTCCGTGTTTACCGCAATAGAAGCATACCACAGTGTTTTGATCATGGGACGGACGTTGGAGAACTCTATGGTTCATGTTTCGTTCAACTGCTTCCTCAACAGCACTAATGATTTCTTTCGTGACGTTTAGAGGATCAGTTGGTGTGGGAGAGTTGGATTCTACCATTCGGTTGTAGGTGGTTCGCTTCCATCCTACTCGTTGTGCTTCAGTTTGGAGGAAAGTTTCTGTGGTTATTGCGGCTTGAATAACTTCATCAAGAGAGGCTGCTCTTGCATGTAGTATACCGGCACGTATTTCCGAATTGTGAATAGCATCAACAAAGTGGAGCTTTGCCAATGTATCAATACTGTCCGTATCAAAGTTCGGGTATGCTTGAGCAGTTAGTTCTCGAATGTTACGACCTAGTTCACGAAGAGACTCATTTTGTCGTCTCTTACGATTTCGGAGTTCTAACAAATACGCTTCCGATTGTTTGACAGAAGAGAACCGTAATGCCAATTCCATTTTCATTTCCTCGTAGGTCCATTTTGTGTTCTTTTGTTCATTTAACAACCTAAGTGCGGGACCTCGAAGGCTAGCTGCTAGGACTTGTACTGCTTGATCATTGGTCCAAGCATTTAGAACTTGACACGATTCAAAGTGGGAGATATAATCTGTCCAATCTGACTTTCCGTCGTATTTGTCTGGCATTATGACTGTAGGACGATTATGTCGTACGGGGCGTGTTTCTTTGTCATGTTCACGGAAACTTGTGCCTTCTTTGGGAACGGGACTTTGTTTGTGAAAGCTTGTGCTTTCGTTAGGCACGGGAGTTTGTTTATGGAAGCTTGGACTTTCATTATCAGCCGCTATCGTTTCGGGGCGGAATTCGTTTGATTCCTGTTTCGGGACAATTTGTTGGCTGTGCGGCATGTGTTCATTGTCCAAGAATCTTTGTACTACCTCGCTTCCTGACATAGAAGAAATATCGGATAGTTCTTCTGTGGTTTCCCTAGAATTAACGTGTTTGTGCCTACGCGTTTTCTTCATCATTCGATCAACAAGTTTTGTCAATTGAACTAGCAAGCGTGTCTGAAGTCCTACTTTCTTTGATTTAGAACTTTGCGAGCTAGTTTTCGTGGCGTTTGAAAATTCACTTTGTGTTTCATCAGCTGAATCTTCGATCTCTCCTGGTTTGTGACCTTTCGTGTCTTTGTCCATTTTACTTTTCTTATTTCTCATACTCATCGCATGTATCCCACTTCTGACACCAAATTTGTAATGACCTCCGCTAGTACTCCCAACTTCGTCAGTTTCCTGACTTCTGATTTGTATGGGGGCGGCGCCATTGTCAATGTCCCCAGAAGCCATTTGCAAGCCGAGCGGTATAGCAATTGCAGGAAGGTGTTAGCTTCTAGAGACAAGGACGGGTAATTAATTATGTGTGGGTTCGTTTAGCCAAAATATATGGCGTCATGCGAGAGTGGTGAGTTGTTGATTGTTTTGTTTATTATAATGCAAGACAATAAATGAAAACACAATGTGTGTGGACAAAGATTTCAGTTTGAACAAAAAGAATATAAAAACAATATTTATTCAAATATAATTACAAGTCCCTATCGCCACTGGTATACTATAATTGATCAAATGATGAAGTATCTACACACTATCGTGACTTATATTTATAACATGCACGCTATCTCGTGACTTACATTTAACAAGGGAAAACTAAGCAATACTTATACTTTTATAGTCACGTTCTGTCGTGACTTTATATCAACTAACTAGCAATACTTATACTTTTATAGTCACGTTCTGTCGTGACTTTATATCAATTAACTAGCAGTACTTATACTTTTATAGTCATGTTCTGTCGTGACTATATCAATTAACTAGCAGTACTTATACTTTTATAGTCACGTTCTTTCGTGACTTGTATTATATCAATAAAAGGCTAATGCTTAAGTACACGTTCCTTCGATCGTGACTTGTATTATTTTATAATAGAAGGCAATGCTTAAGTACACGTTCCTTCGATCGTGACTTGTATTATCTTATAACAGAAGGCAATGCTTAAGTACACGTTCCTTTGATCGTGACTTATATTATTTTATAATAAAGATAATTAAGTAATACTTATTATATATGGGGAGCTACTAAAGACAATTTATTTCTAAGTTCTTACATTAAGTGAGTTTTGGAGGTGTGGAACTAGAGTATGTACTGGGTTGGGTTGCAAACTCCAAAAGGAGCGGTTTTGCGAGTACGTACTCAGTGTGGCCGTAAGCCGAGTCCACTGAAATGCAGAAATGCACCGATATAAGCACTTAATGCGGACCTAGAGGAAATCCGTCTTAGCGAAGCGCGTGTGCGCGTAGTGTATATATATAACAGATGTGTACAAGACAATTGAATCCTGTACACTAAACGCACACGCGCGCCGCTCGCTCACCGAAATCGTAAGTAATAATTATGTACAAAGACCTAACAAAATCCCTTATTTCTAAGACATCTATACATAATACACCGATTCATGTATCAAGTCTTCTTAACATTTCAATTATATATCATATAAGCTATCATTCATTTCATGCTTTACATTTAAATAGCAGAAAACTACAAATAAAGATAATTTATAATCAATTACTGGCTCCGGAAGACGCTCGTATGCAAATGAGCTGTAATGCGTAATTTGCATATCGTGTGTTTTGGAGTCGCTAAAAGTGCAACTACGATAATAAACATGCTAAATTCTATCCTATAACAACAAAGTATAGCTATCGAACTATTAACATACTGAGTAACAAATGTCATTCTAAACTATCCAATATATAACATTATCATAACATTTGACAATAAAGAGCAATTTAATAATCAATTTCATGAAGCTTCATACCGAAAGTTAGCCTATGCAAATGTGCTGTGCGTCGTACAACGCAGCGCTTAAGCTTGTGTTCCTTACAAGATCAGGGGGATGAATTTCATTATGTCTTAGTGTGCCCTGCATTTCAGAATGATCGGAAGCAGCTAGTTAAAGGTCATTATTTTAAGAGGCCAAATGTATATAAGATGTACCAGTTATTTAATGTTAGAAATATTAAACAGTTAAAAAATTTATCAAGGTTTTGTAGTATTATTATGGCTAAGTTTTCTTAGTGTGTGCTAGTTAAAAGTTGTTGCCAAAGATTTTGTTTGTTTTTTATCATGTTTATACTTGATATATGTATATATACACTTGTTGTATTTCTCCCATGCCCCCGTGAGGGGCCGTTATTGAGAATAAAATTCATTGTCATTGTCATTGTCATTGTCATTGTCATTGTCATTGTCAACTGACTTGCAGTTCGGAATGCATTAAAACAACAACAATGCGAGTTATACGACACTAATTGTCCAATTCATCATCACAAGAATCATATCCAATCAGTAACAATGTCAACGCTACTAATCTATAACTTTACCTTGTATGTAAATTAATCCACTCTTATCAATCTTCCTTCTCGAGCAAAAGGTTCAAGTTCACAATCAAAATATTACGATAATATAAGTGTTGCTAGTCTTAATTACAGACTTATTAAATATACGCGCCGTGGCGCGTTACAGTACCATACAGGGTGCCACATAAACATGATACAATATAAATGTGTGTATTGGGTTTATACAGTGTATTTCTATTTTCGTTAGAATGTTTTCATTAGAAAAAGAAGATACCGTAATTGTACAGGTGTCAGCATATAAGCATATCCTATTTATCCTATCGGAGTATATTTAGTAGATAACAGTAACGTATGATTTAGAAGATATGGCGACACATTTCCAATGGGCATCAAGATTTTAAATGAAGTGGGATCATTAAAATTATTTATTATATTGTATAGAACACTGTGTTGCTGTCATAAAACCGCACTTGTTCTGCTCCTGTGTACTCTTATCTGTACCAATTATATCCCCTGTCATCGCCTTACATTTATGGTAAGTTTTACGAGAAGTACCCCATCAAATAAAAGTAAAATTTTGCTGGTGTAAAGTAGGAGAGCAGGATCACTGGAAACACAATTTTTCACCAACTGTGCCGATATTAATAGGATTTTGCAACCGGTTTAGCACGTGTGTTCTTAGGAAATATACCATACAGCCATAAAAATAGGAAGAGCGATGCGACGCATGGAATCTGCAATGAGAATAGAATAAAAGAACATTGTTATATCCATAACATGAGTTATGCAACCTGTGATTAAAGCTTGTATTATATTAGCATACTTGTATGATTGACAACAAGGAGGAGACCGTCCGTGGTAGCAAACACCACACTACAACCACAATGAAGCGTGTGATGCGAGCGGACAACCGACTTGTGTGATAATGGGTAATCATCCCGATCTACCTTAGCCATTTTAGCGTGGTGGGATTGTAAAACAATTGACTTGTTTAGTTGGCGACAAACAGACCAGGGTGCGGCTACGAAAGGACAGTCTTACCCACCTAGCTTAATAATGAGCGAAACTGCATCATGATAAAAGTCAAAACCAGCACCAGGGTTAAGGCCTGCCTGTACTAACCACCCACCTTTACTGATGAACATACCAACCGTAGTGAAGGATGACGCTTCACCTCTCAACCTAACGGGTCAAGCACCAAGCCGAACTCCGATTAGACGGGATGATGCCGATAACTTGGACGGGAAGATGGCGCTACCACCAAAGCAACCACCGGTATCGGAACATGGAATTGTAAGACATTACACCAACAAGGAAATCTGGACATTCTACTAAAAACAGATGGAGACATTTGACTAGGAAGTGCTGGGAGTCGCAGAAACACACTGGGTCGACTAAGGAGAGTTCACAACACAGGGATACAAGATCCTGTGCTCCAGCAACAAGTCAACTCATCGTGCAGAATAAGCACTCATCCTGAACCAAAAAAACAATGCCTTATTAAGATACAACCCGCTATCACCTAGGCTAATATCGGCCCGATTTAAGATGAAAACTGGCGCCATGACCATAATATATACAAGTGTACGCACATAACACAGCAGACACTGAGGAAAAGGTAGAAGAATTCTTTGACCTAGTGCAAATAGTCATCAAATAGTAGTGACTTACTCGTCATCGTGGGAGACTTCAATGCCAAAGTTGGAGAAGATCGCTCAAACTGGAAAAGTGTTCTGGGCAACTATCGATAAGGCAAGGTTAATGATAGGGGTGAAAAGCTCAATGACATGTCCATATGCAACACCATGTTCAAACAAAAGAAACCAAGCCGCCAATGGACGTGGGAATCCCCAGACCAAAAGACACACAATAAGATTCCATCATGGTAAACAGTAAACACAACAACTGTGTCACAAATGCCAGAAGTTTCCCCAGTGCAGAAATAGGATCTGGACACCAGCTTTTGATAGCCGACTTACGAAAATTCAAGACCATGAGGAAAACAAAATACCTCAGACATGTGCTCATGCTGAAAAACCTATTTACAATCAGACAAATAATAAAACATACCTAGAGAGGAATAGAGACTTATACTGCTGCTACATCGACTTCGAAAAGGCCTTTGACTCGGGTTGGCAGGCGAGTCTCTGGAAGATTCTCGGCTTCTTTGGTTCCCCAGCAAAATCACTGATCTCGTGAAGGCCTTGTATCAGAAGTCTTTCAGTGCAGTACGAGTCAATGGTGACCCTACAGTCTGGTTCAAAACAACAACAGGTGTAAGACAAGGATGTGTTATGTCGCCATAACCATGATAACTGTTTAACATCCTACCGGAACTAGTGATGCAATATGCACTAGAGGATATCAACATTGGAGCAACACTATCCCAGGCCAAATCATCAATAACTAGCGTTTTGCCGATGATATCGCACTGATAGCTGAAAGTGAAAAGGACCTCCAAATTCTAGTTGACCAAAAAGTCCAACAAATCAGATCAGAATGTGGGCTAACGATCAACATAGAAAAGACAGAAACGCGGATCATCAGCAAAGAGGTCAAACAACTTAACATCACAATAGATGGAATTAAACGGCTATCGCAAGTAGAAAAGTGTGCATACTTAGGCGGAATAATGAGCAAAAACGGATCTACCACTGAGGACGTAAAGCACCGCATTGGGATGGCCAGTGGCGTAGCGAGGGTCAAGTGATTGGGGGGGGCACAGCTGCGAGGGAGCGGAGCGACCAAGCCCGAGGGCGCGTAGCGCCCCAGGGGGGGGTGTGTGAGGGGGGTGTCCCCCCTCCCACGGTAGGGAGCTTTTGCAAATTTTTACTTGAAATAATGCAATTTGGTGCATACCTTGGAAGGAAATTTGATAATACTGAATTAAAGAAATCATTTCCCTCATGATAAAGTATACACACACAATCAAACCTACGTGTACACACACACCAGACTCAAATACTCTCACGCCGTATGCTTGTCTACATTTATTTGGGGGAGGGTGTGGGAGGGGGTTCACCCCCTCCCAATTTTTTTGAAATGTTTGCAATTGGTGTTTAAAATATCACTGTAGAAGTATGGTCATTATTGTCTTTATCATTGTCTTAATCATGGGTGTTAAAATGGTATATAATAGTGAATCTACTCGTTAAGTATTTTAAAACGGTAAAAGCGAGAAAAGATTAAGCCCGTGAGATGGATCCACGTGATCCTGTATACTATAGAGCCATCGATATAGTCTAGGGCATTGAGCTCCAATGGAACTAAGCAAAAGTGGAGGGGAGATATTGCGAGGAAGCGAAGCGACCGATTGGGGGAGGGTGTGGGAGGGGGTGTCCCCCTCCCACAGTAGGGAGCTTTCGTATTTTAGGGCCTGAAATTGTGCGATTTGGTGCACACCTAAGACAGAAATTTCACGTAATATAAAGTATATAAGTATGGAACCAAACATACTTAATGACAAAGGAGGGGGACAATCTCCTCCCCTTTCTAATGTGGGGGACATAATATTCCAATTTTATTTGCATTCAGCGCATATGGACCGAATTTACTAAAAGATATATTATTTCAAATTATTTTAATTTCCGATGATAGTGTGCTATAGACATGATATATCGTCGGTCGGCAAATGAAAGGGCACTATGACGCTATCGATAGCAAAAACCGATACATGTTTTTTTTACAAGCAAATGAAATTTTCATTATATTTCATATATTATGAGTAAATGAAGTTTTGTGCTTAATAAATGATGAAGTGGTAAGAAATAAACGCCGTGTTTGGTTTACAGGTCAAATCTATGTTTTAAAACGAAGAAAAAGAACTTTTATTACACTGCCCTTATTACGCGCAAAGCAAAGTCCAAAGTGCGCATGTATAAAAGGGCGGTATGCATATCGCCCTTTCATTAGCCGATTTCGTATGCATAATCACCGCGCTTATGCATGATAAGAAGGGCATTATCGCGCGCGCCCTTATTAAACGTGTATTGTATGGACATTTGGCATACAATATACTACGCGTTTAATAAGGGCATTTTATAATCGCTGTTTACAAGCTGATGTTGTCGTGAACATCATGATAGAGGCATAACATTTCTGAAAAGTACTAATGAATAGATATAAATTAAGAATAATTTGTTGACGTGTACATAAAAGGACCTTTTCCTGAATGGTATTATGACACGATTGAAGAATCTAACAATATACGCTTAAATACTAGAATGACATTTATTTAGAAGGCCTAAGTTACACAGTTTTCTTGCATAAACGATGCTATTTTAATTGTTGTACATAGAATATTACGAATTCGGAGAAATGTGGCATAATTTCAAGTTTTGTGTATAATAGAAGTCAAATTAGACAAGTTGTGTTGTAATTGGTTGTTTTTGAGGGGCTTAGTGGGGAATGTCTTAATTGGCATTTATAATAATGTAATATTTTGTTGAAATGGTCATCTAAACTAATATGTCTACATACATAACATGTGGAAGTGAGTTAGTAAATCAATGTTCATCCCACTCGCATTCACATGGCGCAGCCCCACCCCCCCCCCCCCCCCCCAAACAAACAAACAAAAAATTACACGAAGGGAGTTTTGGCGGAATTGCAAAACCTACTTTGTTCTTGTATAATGTTTACTTGTTTTTCCTATAGAGATGTAGTAGTGTCGAATATTTAGACATGATTGATATTTCCTATGAATGCTTTAAAGGGACTTAGTAACATTGTCCAAATCCTCAAAATAAAATTTTAATTCTAGCGGTTCCCTGATACCTTGTTGTATTCGTATTAACAATATAATCACGGGACAGGTTTCGGTTTTTCAAATTTCCCTTTCGTTACAAAGATATGTATGATTGAAGTATTCAGATAAGAAAAACTCCGGGCGAGTTTTTCATCCGTGTACAAAGTGAGTGCAGTGAGTTACTGATTATCACTTTGCATTTTTGCTCATTACTTGGCCATACAATGTCCATTTCACTTGAAATTTTCACACAATACCCTGTGGACATATGAGATAACAACAATATACATTGCATCAAACATTCATCACTTTTTGCACATGTCAACAAAGTTACTAGATCCCTTTGTTTTCTACTATCCTTAATTCACATCAATAGGGCATTTTAAATTTCAATCCTCGTTGTCTTTTGCTTAGCCTTAATCATGCTATTATTTTATTTTTCTTAAATCTATCTTACTACCGATTTTCTATAGGCCAGCTGAATTTTAGGAATTCAGTTCCACAAATAATGACAATTTGCAACATAACATTTTACTGTATTGTCTTTAAAGGAATTATAGAGTGCAGTCTTGGTCAAACTGAATTTTTAGTAACCAAAATTCGCAACCAAAGCCAAGTTAGTGACTGTTTCCATTTTTGTAAGCAACCATAAAAGGATGCTCTCTACAAAATATTGATTTCAACCATTTCTTATTATTAAAAAATGCGAATATTAAAGGGATCTAGTAACTTTGTTGGCCTGTGCAAAAATTTATGAGTGTTTAATATATACAATGTAAATTGTTGGTATATGCTATGTCCACTAATTGTGTGAAAATTTCAGGTTAAATGGACATTATATGGCCGAGTAATGAGGAAAATTGCAAAGTGATGTTCATTATAACGCATTGCACTGACTTTGCGCATGGTTTCGACGAGCAATTGGATAATTTATCATCCGGAGACTTCAATAATATATTTTTAACGAAAGGGAAAATAAAAACAAACAAAACATGTACCATGCTTTTTAGGTAAATAATGAACACAGCAAGGTATGAGAGAACTCCTAAAATACTAATTGAATGTTGAGAATTTGGAATAAAAATGAAATGAAAAGTTTCAAAAGAGAGATGACCAACAGTTATTCAAAAACCTCTTTGCTACATTAAAAAAAAAAATGTTATAATCATAATGATAAGTTTGGTGTTTTCTTAATCATGGATACATATGGGCCCCACATTCATTCCAACATTGTTGATATTCTAACTACTTCTCGACCCATTTTGTGATTTTGATCAAACAAATTCAATTCAGTCGTATTCTTTCAAACTTCACACTTAAAGGGTATAGTTGAGTTTTGGTAGAGAGGGCGCTACACATAATATTTTCTTGTGAGATAATGAAAAACTGAGTGTAACATTTAATAGAGCATAGTATTTTAGTCACAGTGTATACTTTATTTGATCAAAATCGGTTAAGAAACTGCTGAAATATCCATAAACGTAACCATTTGTAATAAATGTGGGGCCCCACAAATATTAGAGAATTTTGAACCAACCGTTACAAATATTAAAAAATGCTTCCTCTTTTCAAAAATGTTCAAAAGAAATTGTTTAATAGTTGTTGATTATCTCTCTATCTAATCACTATTTTTACGAACCTTCACATGCACAACATTTTATCTAAATGGTTTAAACCAATGAGTTTTTAGAGAGCGCTCATCTTGAGATTGAACGGCTCTGTTTGAATTATAAAAGGCTTTATACTTAGTCGTTTGTAATTTTGAATTACTTTCAAGCATGGTAGAGTTATAACTATTAGTTTGTAATGTAATGGAGCATGTTTGGTTACTAAAATTCAGTTGACCAAAACTGTACTCTCTTTACCAGAACTCAACTATCCCTTTAATTACTATTACATCGATACAATTATTTCTCGAAGCACCCTCTAAACCAAACCTGAACTATGACTAATATTATGTGTTTACTGCAATTGCAATAACATTAGTTAAGGGGATTCTAATTGTAACTGAATTAACTTGAAAGGAAAACATACCAAATTCGAAATTGAATTAAAACGAAATATCAGATAAAGCCCTATTATGCACAAGTAACGATGACTCAGAATGAAATTACATATCAAAGTTAGAATATCATGAAACTGACATAATTATATCATTAATGGACTGTTTAATGGTACTCTAAGATTTGGTAAGTTATAGACTGAATATGTGACTCAAGGTATATTATTGTCTAATTTGTATGTTTGTATACTAAATAAATAATAATGGACTTGGTGGTGCTTAACTACTTAGCCAAGTCATTCCGTGGGTCTAAAGAGCGGCAATTTTTGAAAGTCGGGTATCTTTCGAGCAGCAATCGGGTGTGAAAACGGGTTTTTTGTTTAAGTGGCCAGGCAAACCAAAACGCATGTTATCTTCCGTTCATCTGTATTAGTGTACCACATCAACTATTTGTAAACCATTTGACCCAACATATTTTGTATATATATTTGTATTAGTTATTTGTCTCCATAGTTGCTAGCCCCCCCCCCCCCCCCACCTCCAGAGTAAAATTATATTGTTGACTGGCTGTGACATCAGTCATTCACTACTCAGTTACAAAGAAGTGACCTGCATCCAAACTGAGTGCCTATTCACAATAGCAGCACACGGTTGAATATATACATTACCAACTCACACACCTTCAATGTCAATAGCAGTTGCTATGTCAGAGAAGGGGCACTGTCTAAGCTATTTTATGGAGGCATGCAGGGCATGCTTTTGTGTGCATGATCTTTCTGTACTTTCATCTTTTGTTAATATCATGGTAACTGACCAGTGATTGACAGATGATGTCACCGCCAGTCAACAATATAATTCACTCTGGAGGTTTTTTATAGGAGGTGGGGCTTTAGCAACATGAAGAAAAAATAAATGATACAATATTTACAAATATACGAAACATATTTTTGAAATTTAGAAAACAATTTACAAATGTGTACGCTAATACTGATATACAGGAGTAAACATGCATTTGTGTTTGCAAGACCCCTTTAAGCGACAAATGTCCGTCTTACATTATACATGAGTGTACCACCACCACCCCCCCCCCCCCCCCCCTTTGCCCTCCCGGGCATCCATCGTTGGTCGTGGTGAAAACATTCCTCGATGATACAGCACTTGCTAATTATCAAGCTCCGACACGAATTACCAGTTCAATCGGATTCGCTTTTAGACAATGTTGTAACAAATGAGGACGCTGTTATTCACTCAGGTATATTTATTTCTGATTGTAAGCGATCACCCTGCCTGTTTTTGTTAACACTGATTTATTTTTTAAACAAGATGGTACAAACAATTCTGATTCTTTTTATTAAAAAACGTGCAAATAACTGATGCAAATATTGCTATATTTTTCCATAAACTAAGTAATGCTATAATGGCCTACACCAATACAATGATCCAGATGAGTGTTACAATACTTTTTTAGTAATTTTTGTGTCGTTATACCGATTAATGTTTGTCCTATAGTAAATATTAGAAAAAGTATATTTAGGAAACCTTGGTTTAAAATTCTATATTAAAAACTATGTTAAGGAAGAAGTTAAATTTGTATAAACTATAGATTTTTAAAAATCCCTCTGATAGAAAGTATAAGAAGTGAGAAACAAGTTCACTTTTGAGTCTCGTAAAGCAAAAAGAAAATATTAAGAATTGAAATTTAAAGATACTATAGGTAATATGAAACATGAAAAGGTTATAAACCAATTACCTTGGTAAAAAAAAGAAATCATCAAATGCAAATTTTTAAAGTGATGTATTCCAATTCCAGACCATAAATGCTGCATCTAATTTATTGAAGGAATCGGTACATGATGTTAATTCTGATTGTCATTTTAATGTCTCATTTTAATTCCCAATCCATGTTTTTTGTTCACTCCGTAAGTTCTCGTGAGATTATTGTGATATCGTTCTCGGAATGAAAAATGCAACAAGCCCAGGATTTGATGATATTTCTATTTCTGTTGTGAAAAAGGGTAATACATTTAATAGCTGAACCTCTATGTAGAAATCATTTTTGCATGGTATTTTTCCAACCCAAATGAAAATTTCTAAAGTTATACCATTTATAAGAAAGGTGATCATAATTTATTATCGAATTCTCGACCAATTTCATTATTATCCACAGTTTTTAAGATCTTTGGAAAGATGTATGTATAATAGCGTTTATTCACTAATTTATTCAAAAAAATTATTGTTATTTTCCAATCAGTTATGGCTTCAGGCCTCAACACTCCACCTCTTCAGCATTTTATAGAATATGTTCACCATTATATATGTGCCTTGGATGCAAAACTATTTTCAATAACTTTATTTCTAGATTTAACAAGGAATTCGACTAGCCTGGATCATTATATTTTGATAAATAAATAAAGACCATACACCACCAACATTGTTTAATCTGTAATTATGGCCCCTTCTCATATTCCTATCTCATTATATTTATATGTACAATTGTTGTATTATAATGAATTATTCATATGTCTTGTTTTTATATTGTAAATTATTTCCTTGTTTTGGTTTTCTGAGATTAATAAATGAAATGAAATGAAATGAAAGGATGAAGCCGCGACCACACACAACTGGGGAGGGGGGGGGGGGGGTTCATAAAGATGTTGAATTTAACTCTAAGTTGGACCCCTGAACTATTACGGAACCAAGAATACAAGCTTTTAGACTGTCATAAATTGTTACAACATAAACATTGAATACCTTGATAGATAATAGAAATAATAAGAATATTATATGCCTTTTGAAAGGGACTTTTAAAACAACTTTCAAAGAACCTAATGGCTCTTAATACTATTTTAAGTCCACTTAGCGATAAGTTCCAACTAATGATTGTTGTTGAAAACACCCCTCCTGAGTGAGAGAATTGCGGTATATTGCCTGGAGGTAGCAGCTGTGTGGGTGTGACTCTTTAAATATCCATTTATTCTCCAATAGTTGTTGAGATTCATTATGTCACTGCTATACTATGTCGGCAACGATATTAATTATGCATGAATTGTAACATTACAGACGATACAGAAAGCTTGAGCAAAAAATTATAATCTCATGTGAATGTATTTTACACTGCTTTTCTGATATAGAGAAAAAGTTACAAGTTTTATTTTTGACGGCAAAACAATATTACTTATGACGTCATGAAGTCAACTAGTTAACACATCCATAGTTCCATCAGGATCCTTGATCGTATAATATATGAGTATATGCACTATTCGTTAATGTATATTCATAGCTGGATGAAATATCAAAGATGGGTTTTCCAAAGTGGCTACCCTAATTTGCATACATTTACGCTGAACAATACGGAAAGAAAACAAACTTTGTTCATAACATTTGAATATCTTCCACTCTGCGTTTGTCAGTATAAAGACATTGATTTAAGATTTATTTTGGGGCATAACAAGGTATCATCATCATCATTACATTTTACATGCAATGAAAATGTAGTGTTACGCAAATATATGGTCTAATTTGCATATTATGACGTCACAAACTCAACTAGTCGCCTTTATATAGCTTTATCTTTAACCTTTTCAACCTTATACAACAAAACATGGAGACCCTATACGTTATTGTATCTATATTAATGGATGAAATATCAAATATTAAGTTTTTTTCCAAAATGGCTACCATAATTTGCATAAATTTGCATAAGATGATACGGAAAGAAAATATGAATGATTTCATTTAATACAAATTTGATTTGGGGGTATAATATAACATCATCATCATATGCAATGAAATTAAGTTTTTATGCAAATATCTGGCATAATTTGCATATTGTGACGTCACAAATTCAACTGGTCACCTCATGTACAATTTGATCACGATCACTGACTCTTACAGCATCAAAATAGTGACACTGTTTGTTCATATATCTTACTTGCTGTAAGAAATATCACATATTATATTTTTTCAGAAAAAGCTACCCTAATTTGCATAAATTTGCATAAAAAGATGCGGAGAGAAGGTATTACTATTGTTATCACATTGAGATATATTCCACTCTGCGGTTCTGATATATAGATATTGACTAACGTTTATTTTTCGGGTATATCGTGCTATAATCATCATTATATGTAAAGAAAATGGAGTTTTATGCAAATTTATTGACAATTTGCATATCATGACGTCACAAAGTCAAATGTCACCTCACGAATAATTTTAACATTATCCTTAACCCTTACAACATGAAAATAGAGAGAAAAAAATGTAAAAGTATCTTTACTGATGGATGAAATATCACAGATGACATTTTTACAAAATGGCTTCCCTAATTTGCATAAATTTGCATAAATTTGCATACATATTATATCTGGGAAACTTGTTGATTATGTGAACATATCTTATGATATGATACGTCTTTTTTAAAAACACAATTATGATCTTCAAGGAGATGCTCTTACACTACACCCTGCATAGACGTATGCGCCCTTCAACACAGTACGGTATAGGGAGTGCCCTTTCATTTGCCGAAATTCACCTCACTTTGCGAATGTGAAAAAGGGCGCGCGCGATAGTGCCCTTTTAATTGCCGAAATCGCGCAGTTCGGCGATATCGCCCTTTGATTATTGGGGATTATCTCCGGATTTCGGGCAAATCTGGAAAATTTGAAAACATCATTGGAAAGGTATTTTGATACTCTATCCTAATATGCAAAAAAAACGAAAAACGATATTTTCGATACTATCGCCCAAACTGCCCTTTCATTTGCCGACGACGATATGAGGGTCTAATAAATTTCGTATATATCAGTATTTCAGAATATGCGCGCGAAGTGCGCGGCAAAAATTAAGATTTACAGTCCTTTTCAAACAAACAAAAAAACAGCTATGCTCGGGTCCCTTGAATTAGTTTCAGTAGGCCTATGCTCAACTGATGCAGATATCGACTCTGGAGAAGATGACTGGTGCTCCTTCAATCATGATCATCAACAATATGCCTAGATTATATATGCATCATGAATTAATGGAACGGGTGCATTTGGAGTGAAGAAATTAGTAAAAGAAGTTTGTCTTTACCTAGACATTTAGGACTACGTAGTGCAGCTATGCGCCTTTATAGCCTGCATGAAGGCGTCAAAATTATCTATAAAAGCGGGAGGCAGATTCAAGATACTAAAAGGGCCCTTGGTATGATAAACGATTTACCATGCTAGGAAGTTTGTTAGGCCTATACGCGCTCTATGTCTTCTGAAATGCGGTGAGCGTCGATCCTCGCGCACGGGACTGAAAATTTGCATAAGGCGCTATATTGGAAGGATTCTTCAAACTGATATAGGTGCGCTATTGCTAGTACTAGGGAACGACTGTTATGTTCTTGGTTATTATCGTTGATAATGATTATTATCACACATTAAATAAAACGTGATAATAATGAATGATATACATTGTAGACACATTTGGCTTCATGTCAGGTTGTCATTTTTTTTTTTTTTGCCAAACGATTGGGGGGGGCACGTGCCCCCCCCCCCCCCCCCGTGCCCCCCCCCCCCCGTAGCTACGCCACTGAGGAAGGCTATGGGCGCAGTCCTAAGACACATCATCTGGCGATGAACGAAAATTAGAAGAAAAAAATCTAAGACGGAGCTTTTCAAAGTGCTTGTTTTGTCAAAATTATTGAAACCTGTATCATAAAAAAGAAATACGAGATAAGACTCCTGAAATTTAAGATGACATGCCTCAGGAATATTATTGGAGTTACAAGAATGGACAGAATCAGAAACACAGAAATTAGAAACCAACTCAATATGAATCACACTGTAGTGGACGGATATCCCCAGAAAGACTTCGCTTCTTTGGACATACACAGCGAATGCCTCTACCACGCTACCCAAGAGTATAGTACTAGAAGGAAGAATAGACGGGGCCAGGCCACGTGAAAAACCTCCAAAGCAATGGACAGACTGCACCAATAGAAATATAAATTTCTTCATAGAGGCTACACACCTGGAAAGAAACCGGCAGAAATGGCGGAAAAACGTAGTGCGAATGCCACCACTCAAACCACCGTTGTAGTGAATGGCATAAGTTTAAAAATAAGTTATGTAATCACTCACATCATAATTGCTCAGGACAAATAGAAAGCTTGTTCGAGTTTAGCCAGAGATATTACCTGAAAAAACGTTTGTTTTTAATTTATCTTGTGTTTTGTGTTCTATGCACGGTTGTAAATTGACACTCCTTGCACACAAAAAACAATTGTCAGCCATAGGCGCCGGAAGTGGGGATGGGGTTGGGGGGGGGGGGGGGGGGGGGGGGGGGGGGCAGTAGCGGTGCAAAAAGTGGTGAGTGCTTGATACAATGTATATTGTTGTTTTGTGATATGTCCACTGGGTTTTGTGTGGATATTTCAAGTTTATTGGACGTTATATGGCTGAGTAATGAACAGAAATGCAAGGTGATATTCACTAACTCATTGCACTCACTTTGTACACGGTTTTCGCGGTCCAGTTGACAATTTAACATCCGAACACTTCAATCGTAACTATCTTTTTAACAAAAGGAAAATTTGAACACCAACAACTGCCCCACGCTTTTATCGTTAATACGAATACAACAAGGTATGAGGGAACCGCTAGAATTCATATTGGATTTTGAGGATTTGGACAATGTTACTAAGTCCCTTTAAACTGACAATTATGGACTGAAAATTATGGACGAAAACTACTTACTGCAAGAAGCAAACTTAAGACAATAAATACTATGGCGACTGTCCTCCATGACTGTAATGACGAACAGGAGCATGATTCAGATCGTGCGTTTGTTTCTTCACCTATTGTAAACACGAGGAGAAAACAAACAGTAATGGTAATGTTATACAAATTGTCACTCGGTTAATTTTATATTTGAATTAGAATAATCAGAGAGGTGGATAAGCTTTCGATTCTGATCAAATCTTTGTCAGAGCCAAGGCGAGAAAATTGTTCATATTACCATGGGCGTCGATCACGGGGGATGAGGTGCGGGGTATGGCCTGTACTATCATCTTCCCCAATACTTGGGGTTCAGAAATATAAAACAACATTAAAATGAAGGGACATTACCCCCTCTCATTCATTGTGTGAAAGTTGATACAATAGTCTTCTTCATCTTGAGAGTGCTAAGTGACTGCCCAAATCCAAAATCTTCCGGGGGATGCGCCCTGTTGCACCACAAATTGTCGTACCTGCACAAATTGTCGTAGGCGACAATTTGTGCAAAATGTTGACACCACAAATTGTCGTTTTCTGCACAAATTGTCGTTTGCGACAATTTGTGGAGGTGACGGCGACAATTTGTGCTGGTAGCTGGCACCACAAATTGTCGCCACACCTACGGTCCTGTTCAAAGCCATGATGACATACATTTTGGATTAAAATGATCATTCTTGACATACGGATATTGGAATTACTTATTATTTGTTTTTTAGACTTATGTTTTTTTTTTCAATGGAAAAAATTATTTACCATTTCCATCTAGAATGTGTACACCAAACACACAATTTAGTGATTTTGGGGCCGACGCTCACTTACAAACGGTCACATGAAAAAAAAAACATGAAGTCACGCGGCGATACCTGCGTGCGTTGCGGAATTATCACGCGAAAGGTCGAGCCCCCCCCCCCCCCCCCCCCCCAGGCCTGGTTGAATACAAATTTCTTTTGACATCGAATAACAAAACATAACCATTTTAATTATTACGAAGACAGCACGAATAAATAAACCATGTATTCACAAACGAAAATACAAAAAAGACAAGAAATCAAAATGGGACAAATCATTGCCCCCCCCCCCCCCCAGCTCACAAACACCCATGAAAGGTACCTAGCTAGAAACTGAAGGAAAAGCAGAAATACCACCGAAATCACATAAAAACGAATATTAACACATGCTCACACATGGCTTGTTTTTGTTGTTTTTTAAGTTGTCTCGAGGCCAATTTCTTTAATGGTCTCGGCCCCCAAAACCAAATAGTCTCGGTCTCGGCCTCGAGATTTGTTGACGGATCTCGGTCTCTGCTTCGTAAAAATCTTCCACTGGTGTCGACGCCGAGACCGGCCTCGAGTCCACCAACACTGATTATTATTATTATCATCATCATCATCTGTGTAGCTTGAAGACAGCGACTGACGACAATTTGTGCAATATGCGACAATTTGTGGTGTGAGGTTTTACGTGATTTCACAAATTGTCGCCAGGTATGGGGACGGCGAGAGCAACACAAATTGTCGCAAACGACAATTTGTGCAGGAGGCGACAATTTGTGGCGTGAAATTTTGCACAAATTGTCGCCTACGACAATTTGTGCAGGTACGACAATTTGTGGTGCAACACGCCCTCTATTAAGGCCATCTGGCCAAGTCCATTGTATACACAACTTATCAGGATTTCTCGCTATACCCACTAAAATGAGCTTACATTCACGTAACGGTTTTACGTATGTACATAATTATGAAAAACATTTTTAGTTCTTGATATTCAAAACCCTAAAGACTGAACCAGTTCAGGGTTCAAGCAGGGTGCTTGCAATGTGCACTTCATATTCTGAACCGATTTCTAAACAGCTCGGAAAATGCCCCTTGACTTTAATTAAGGTGTCATGTTGGTTCAAAACTAGCTTGTCCTCTACCACCCCCCCCCCCCCCCCCGTCATAGAATCCTGGACATACTACTACTACTACTAGCAGACTAGGTTGGTCGCTTTACTTTCTCGCCAATGATGGTCTAAATGTGTGTTTAACCGTCATAGCTTCTGTATTTTCTCGGCATTCTCGCTCAAAATGTAAAGTATACCAAATACTCTTATTATATGAACTGGGCTACTTCTCCTGAATATGAATTGTCCAGGTATCCCAAAGGACGGTCCTCACTTTTGTGTTAATTATCCCATCCTGTTGAAACAACCTATGGTAATAGTGTGTTCAAGGGTACCACCACCCAACAATAATATTCTTATTAAAGTAGTATGCCATTCCATCAACAAGTTCACAAAAATATGTTTCCAGAAAAAAAAAATGATTGGAAACGCATCACCATTATAAAGCATGCGTTCATGCGGTCTGAATTACGCAGACTGCTATGTGTGCGGTGAATTGCAATGTATGCAGAGCGAACGAATCGCCCGGGAATCTATTGTTTACAAACGTGCGCGTGAATAGCATTTTTGCGCACTCGCAAATGGTTGGCCCGAATCAAAGACTGTAGAATTACAAGACAGATCACTGTGGGCCTTTTTTTCAACTCAATTGAGGCTTGGGCGCACCCCAAAATCTGCACGCCGATGGTCATACCATGAAAAGTCATTTGCCATAGCTCTTCTGCATGCCAGCCCAAAGAGCTATCGCCTTCTTAGCAAGTTGCTCGTGCTCCCTGCACGGTCATCTATTCGACGATGGCTATCAAAGGTTTGCCTCCAGCCAGGCTTCTCGATGACCGTGCTTGAAGCACTGGAAAAAAAGGTAAAGTCCATGCCTGAGAGGGATAGATACTGTAGTCTGATCTTTGACGAGATGAGCGTAAAAACATGTTTGAATTATGATAAGGCGAGAGATGAAGTTGTTGGGACAGAGGATTTTGGCCAGATGGGAAGGACCAGCTTACCAGCAAAGCAAGCACTTGTTTTCATGGTCAGGGGCCTTGGTGCCCAGTGGAAGCAGCCATTGGGCTATTTTTTGTCTAGTGAAGGTATGTCTTGTGACAGACTTGCATGCCTGATGCATGAAGCCCTTGGTCATTTGAATAGAATAAGGTTGCACCCAAAAGCTATTATTTGCGACCAGGGCTCCAACAACAGAGCGCTTTTTCAAAGCTGGGAGTGGTCGAGTCTAGACACTTTTTTCTGTACGAGGGACAAGAAGTTTTTTGTCTGTATGATATACCTCATCTCTTAAAGAGTACACGAAACAATCTATAGAAATACAATATATTGTTTGATGATGGTAAACATGTTGCCAGCTGGAAACATATTTCATCCTTTTATGAATTGGATTCAAAACAAAAAATTCGACTGGCACCAAAGCTTACAAACAAGCACATAAATCTCACATCATTTTAAAAAATGCGAGTTTCCCTTGCAGCACAGGTGCTGAGTCATAGGGTAGCCGCTGGCATCTTCACACACTGCCAATTTGGATCGCTGGCGAGTGATGCAGCAGATACTGCTGACTTTGTTTTAAAAAAAAGTCAATGACTTGTTTGATTCCCTCAATTCTAGAACCAAAAAAGAAACAACAGAACTAAGACGGCCTGTTCAGGAAGGGACAAACCACCTACATATCTGGACCACATCAAGAGAGTGGATTAAAAACTGGAGGGTCCTCAGTAAATCACAAGTCTACTTCCAAAATGGATGGGTTCTAACACTTTCATCTATTATAGGCATTTGGAAGTTTCTCCACCAGGAGGCAGGTTTTGATTTTCTTTTTCTCAACAGGCTAAATCAAGATTGTCTGGAGAATTTATTTTCACAGATTAGAAGTAGAGGAGGGCACCGGGACAACCCATCACCATACGAGTTCCAGTCGGCTTTAAAATATGTGATGGTAGACATGTTGATGCAAGGTACTGGAGGTCAGAACTGCATGCAGGACATGGACAGCTTTGTTTTAGACATTTCTGACCTCCAGTCCTCATCGCATTCTTTTCAATCATATTATCTTCCCCAGGGAAACACATTTACAGCAATTTCTGCGATTGAAATGAATGTTTTATCGTATATAGGAGGTTACATGATCAGACGGGTAAGAAGGTGGCATGTCTGTCAAATGTGTCATTTGTCAAATGATACTAAGGTTTTGACAGATGCAAGGCATGTTTTCATACACCTTAAGGCATACAATGTTAGAATATTCTTTTTCAGCTAGAGTCCACATTTGTTTCTTGTTTCAGTGGCCTGATGCATGCTCCCAATGTGATTGCGACCATCAAACAATGTGTAATTAACACCATGTGCATTGCAGCCTTCCAAGAATTGTTTTGTAACTCAAAGATAATGAACTTTGTTATTGATGTGTACATTCGTATGCGTTTCTTTTATGCAGTTACGTTTATCAACCGTGAGCTTCATTCTAACAAAAAATCAAGGAAATTAAAGAAAGTGACACACAAGTAGTTACTTTTGTGTGTTATTGACAATGTTTGTCTTTTGAAATGGTTTAACAGAACACCATTATAGATGAATATTAATTTCTCTTTACCAGGCGGTTGGTATCTTTTCTCATGACAATATTACAGCGTTGGACTTCCTACGCCAATACTCATGTAATTATTAGTATTATTGATTATTTGTAAAGTGAGAAGATACCTGCATTTCCGTATTGGGGTGATTGATGAATGTGATGTTATCATCACAAATTTATTGATACATGCTACTCGGTCATAAAACCAAAGGCTTATAACATTGATGCAGCTAAATGAATCAATGCTAATGTATTAAAACTCTATATTTTTACATAACAGATTAATTAGCTGGATTGGCGACTTTGAGCTGGAGACAGCATCATCATTAGATTATTATGTCTAGCTCTATTTATTATGTGCATGGTGGTACTGGTCTGGAGCACTTGCCTGGTCTGATACAAATTTGCCTTAAATTATACCTCCATTTCATTAATGGAATAGTATTGTTAACCAAACATTATGCCTATGGACACAATTATTAATCTTTGTTCATTAATAAACGTGTTTGGCTTTCTTTTATGCAGTCAAACTCCTCATTGACAGGTGATCATCACTAAAGGATCCTCACATTTATAGTCCATTGTTATTTCCTATTTGTTTTAAAGACGGTTGTTCCACTGAGACTACTATATCTCCACTGACCGTCTCCAATAAAGATTCAAGTCTAATTTCACTGGCACCCAGATAATATCACACAATATGAACATGCAATATTATTGTTTGATCTTTTTGGGGGCTTGATCGGTGCCATATTTTAAAATTCATGAAAGTGGTAATTAGAGCTTATTAATACAAATGTTTGAATTCATCATGAACTAGGTTATGCCCTAAAAGTGACTCAAATGCTTTGTTGTTCGTTTGCAGGATGTTTTGCCATTACTTATTAACTCTGTATAAATTTCATGCCCTTATGCTGATTGACGACCAACATTTGTAGGGAACAGCTGGCAATTTATGAAATTGCTAAATGCTTTCAAATGTAATAATGCATATTCTTCTTCTTCTTCTTCTTGAATTTTCTGGCTGTTTACCCATATATAGGGTTTGCATTTTTAAATGGTAAACAAAATATTATTGTCTTTACCTGTGATGTTGGTCTCTTTCCTCGTGACAAGATTACAGCGTTGGACTTCCTACGCCAAGTGTCATGTAATTATTAGTATTATTGATTATTTGTGAAGTGTGAAGATATAACTACATTTGATTACAAGGTTACAAGACTCAGTATATTTACAAAAAGTTCATTATTGCGATATCTCAAGCAGTCCCAAAAAACTTGCATGTGTGAGTGTGTGTAATTATCTTCTTTTTCTTAATATATACATTTCTAATCTTAGCAGTATATTATGGTCATTCTGAAAAAACAACATTATTAGCTAGCTAAGCATGTTTTAATAGCACACATGATATACACTCCAGTGGCAGGCTGGCAGCTATTCACAGATGTTAGTGACTTCGCTCATTTGTTGATATTAAAGTGCTTCCAATTTATGTAACATTAGAGTACAGTATTGAAGTCTCGGTATATTAGATTATGAACCCAATATGCCACCAACAAACAACAAAATACTTTGACAGTGTGCTATATACTAACGTGTCAGCAACATTTGGCATGTTCATGTGCCTATCAATATAGTATTGAATTCCAAAACAGATACAAATGTATATGCATTGTATCAACTACTCTTCACTTTTTGCACATGTCCTCAAATTTACTACATCCCTTTAAGATTATGTAGAGTTATTATATTCAGATTCAGTTTATTCAAACCATAAAACAGAAATAACAATTATAAATGGCAGTTTGATCATTAAATATACAAAATGGATTCGGACCCCATAGAAGCAGGAGCTTGTAAATTGGGGCCCTTTTACAAATTATACAATTCTAAAGAAATAATACAGTAGGTTGGTCATCATTCACAATGTTTACACACACCATTCACTCAAACCCACATCGTGGACACTGCTATGAATACAAGAAGAGAATAGAAGGAGCGAAGAGGGGGATACGAAAATACGAAGATAAAGAAAATAAGTGATTAGAAGAGCAAGTGGAAGAGTAACAGACAATCTGACAAAGTACATAGTTTACAATAGTAGTTGCAGTAAGTCCCTTTTACATAAACACTTGAATCTTGACAAAGTTGTACTTGATCTTATATTCTCAGAGAGATGGTTCCATTTGCTTATGCCTACATTTTGAAAGGAGTTTAACGCATGAGTAGTACGAACTGGTGGTTTGTGTAGTAATGATTTTTGCTTTGTGCTATAAGAATGTATACATTAATTACTTACAAACAATGTTTTAAACAGGAGCGGTAAATGTCCCGTATGGAAATTATACATAAATATTAGAGTATTCATAGTAATCAATTCCTGGATAGGGTTGAATTTTCATCTTTAAAAATAGGGGAATACTAGGGCTATTATATTCAGAGTGGGTAATGATTCTAATTGTCCTTTTTTGTAACAAACGTATTTTATTAAGATGAGAAAAGTATGAATTACCCCAGACAATATTGCAATATGTCAAATGCGGTAATACTAACAAATTATATAGTAACAACATTACATTTTGGGGCAAAATATATTTCAATTTTGATAATATTCCAACACTTCTAGATATCTTTAAAACAACATTCTGAATATGGATCTTCCAGTCAAGACATTCATCAATAGTTATACCAAGAAATGATAATGATTTTACATTTGTTAGAATATTATGATTCATAGAAATAGTATCTATGGTTTTGGGAATTCTTCTACTCTTAGAATGAAATAAAATATAATTTGTTTTGTCATAATTAACAATCAATTTATTACTCCGGAACCATTCACCCAACGTTCGTAATTCTGTATTTGCTATCGACATAAGTGTATGGATATTTCTATGAGACAGAAAGGCAACAGTATCGTCAGCAAATAAAGAGAATCGAAAAAGACTTGTGCTATTCAAAATATCATTAATATAAACTAAGAACAATAGTGGTCCTAAAACAGACCCTTGTGGTACACCACACGTTACAACTTTGTGGTTGGAGTTGACACCATCGACCACAACATACTGTTTTCTTCCAACTAGATATGATTTAAACCAATCAAGTGCTACTCCTCTCACTCCATAATAAAATAATTTTTCAAGAAGAATGTGGTGATCGATGGTGTCAAAAGCCTTTGAAAGATCCATAAATAAACCCATACAGAATTTTTCCTTGTCTAGCTCATTTGAGATAAAAAGTTGACAAATTTAATACACCATGACACGTTGAATGATTTTTTCTAAAGCCAAATTGTTCATTAATTAAAACATCATATTTTGAAAGGAAATTATAAAGTCTATTGTGCATTACTTTTTCAAAATTCTTTGAGAATATTGATAAAATAGCAATAGGTCTGTAATTTTTCATATTCTGTGGACAATCTTTTTTATAAAGTGGCACAACCTTTGCTATTTTCAACGATTCTGGAAACACACCAATAGAAAGCGATTTATTAAATATATTGCATAATGGTTCTACAAAGCAATTAATTGTTTTTTTAAAGGGATAGTTGAGTTCTGGTAAGGAGAGTACAGTTTTGGTGAAACTGAATTTTAGTAACCAAAACCTGCATCATTACATTACAAACTAATAGTAATAACTAGAAAGGAACACAAAATTACAAATGACGTAGTAAAGATCATGTTATCATTAAAAAAGAGCCGTTAAAACGTAAGAGGGCGCTCTCTAAACACTCATCGGTTTCAACCATTTTGAATAAAATATTGTGCATGTGATGTTCTGTTGAAATAGTGATTAGATAGAAAAATAACCAACAACTATTTAAATACCTATTTTGTAACTTTTTGAAAAGAGGAAGCATTTTTTTGAATTTTTAACGGCTGGTTCAAAATTCTCTAATAAACCCGGGGCCCCAGCTTTATTACAAATTGTTATATTTATGGATATTTCAGCCGTCTCTGAACCGATTTTGATCAAACAAAGATGATTTTATTATTTAAATATTATGCTCTTTCAAATTTTACACTCAGTTTTTCATTACCTCACAAAAAAAAAAAGTAGTCTAGCGCCCTCTCTACCAAAACTCAACTATCCCTTTAACTACCCAAGGTGAAATATTATCATAACCACATGACTTTGAGTGATTTAAAGTAGCAGGTTTTAAGAACATGGTATCATCATAATCGGAATTTAAATAGCGTTTGAATGAATTTGGTATACAATGATTAGAATCACATAATGTCTGGCCTATACTTACAAAATATGAATTAAATTGTTCAACAATCCGTTATCGTGAGGAATATTTATTATTATCAAAGTACATTTTATTAGGAAGTGCATGTTGTTTTTTATTACCAAGGATATTATTAATTTCGTTCCATGTCTTCTTCATATTTCCTTTGCACTTTTCAAAAAGATTATAAAAATATTGTTTTTTTCGCATTTCTTATAATCGTAGTAAGTTTATTTTTATACACAATATTTTCAAGCGAGAGCTTTCACTAAGTTTGCGTAAATACATCTTATATAGTCTATTTTTCTTCGAAATCGATCTCAAAATACCAGTTGATATCCAGGGTTTTCTACATTTTCCTTTTTTAATTGATCATCTATTACAGGAAAACAAGCATTGTATAATAAAGTATATAGCTTTAAAGGTTTGTTTGAAGCTGCTGTGAATAAAATGATCTTTTATGGTATGACTTTGACCATTCACCAACATACACAGAGCGCGAAAAATATTACATTTTATCGATATTAAATATTTGCCAAAAAAAGTAAGGAAGTGACTTCAATAAGTACATATTGGCGTACATTTATATACATTTCAACTTTTGTTTATAAATCTGCTGCTGATAAAGCTGGTTTGCAACATCCTCTTGTCAGAAGGTTAATAATTGTGTTATATCAATTGTTTTCATCATAGTTGATCAGTGAATAGATTCATCCCAACCATTCATGACTTCTTCCGAAGGCACTGAAATAAAGGTATGTGTACAGATTAATGGTTGAATCCATTTTGTAATGTATGTTTTCTTATATTTGATATCCGCAAAAGCCAAACACCATTTGAGAGCTAGGCCTTAATGGAACCACATTATTAAGGCTCTTTGACCAAGCTCCTACATCAATCAACCTATTCAAGAATACTTGTCATGCCCTCTGAAATATGCTATGAATAGTTTGATGTTATATTTTATAAATAATACAAACAAACTTCAGTTCTGCATGGAATGTCATGATCTTTACCAGGTATGATTATTCATACTGTGTATACTAGGTCAAGGTCATGCATCTTTAGGGCGGCCTCCTTTGGGTGTTACATGCCGATTTGGAGTGCCGAACATCGTTAGATTTGAGAGTAAATATTTTCTGAAGAACTCATATCTAATCAAAAGGGCACAATCTGTAAAAACAGTTTTCACAATGAATCAATATTTGCACGAACGTGGACATTTATGTCATCAATATTATGTAAGGTACACATAATTCTGTTGGACATATTTATTTCGTGCATTTCCTCAATTATTATATTTGATTTTATTTGATTTGATTTTAACCTGACTGTGACATATTGCTGGCAATATGCCTTATTTAACATTGAACACTATTTATGTATCTGTTTTATTAAAACAAAATTAATGCACCAATTAATTTCACTATGTTGATTGAAAGAGAAACTAAATGATTGGAATATATAGTGAACCTAAATGTATTGAGATTTGATACAGTTTGAAAAGTAACTGTTAATATGATACACAATAGGTAGCCTCACATCGTATCTTTATGAAGATATTAGAATTGGTACCAAATCCAGAGTAGGCCCCAATATAATGTAGTACAAACAGGCAATCCTAATTTCAGTGAAATTTGAAGTAGGTATTTTTAACATAAAATAAAAGAGTTAAATTTCAAAGCTTTCATTAGACACCGCTCTATACATCTAACATATCAATGTTAAAGGGAAATAATTCACTTGGAGAGGCATTTTCGTATGTACTGGCGTACCGCTTCCTGATCTGTTAAATTTCAAAGCTTTCATTTGACACCATTATGGTAGCTAAATTGTTCAAAAATTATCAATGTTAAAGGTAAAAATACACTAGGAGAGGCATTTTCGTATAAACTTTTTCGTATTAACCTGTTCACTACGAGATTCTGAAATCCCTATAGATTTTGTACGTAGCCCCTTTACATTTAGCAATGGGTTAACAAATAAGTAAACCTTTGAAACCACTTTGCATTGTTTGCTCATTTATTGGTCATATTACTGTTCATTGACGACCATGGCATTGTCACAAATTACTCAGTGGATATATCCGATCACATTGAACATATTATGTGATTGATATATTATATCAATCATTTGCCAGTTTGTGCATATACAAAATTTATTTGCAAACTATTATATGCATGAAAATAATATAATTACGTAATATCTAAATTAACTGTCCTTTTTAACTACTGGTAAGAATGACTGAAACTCTTAGTTGAGTTTAAAAAAAAACATATTTTGTATAGAACTGTGCAATAAGAATGATGTTTCATCTTAAAGGATTGATATGTAGACTGTACTACGTACTTATGCTACTATGTAATACAATGCACATATGAAGATTTAATGACTATTAATTATTCACACTAAACAATGGATACATCTTTTATATGTGTTATTGTATTATAAAATGTAACCTACAGTATTCGAGTTATTGCTATGTTTGAATATGTGCTTAAAATATGACTTGCAATTCCTGTATATATTGATGTTGAATATATTTTTACAATGGGTGATTCAAAGTTATACAAATTTAAACTGCATAAAAGTGTTTTAACATTAGGAGACGATATGCGACTGTTATTACTTTCACTTTCTAACACTTGGAAGTTGTTACAAAATATGAATATTTTCTTTTTACAGCATTTTTATATTGTGTATAAAAAGATTATTTACTTTGAAATGATTGATCTGTAAACTGTAGTACTCCTTTCATCGATTCCATAGTGACTCGCGTGACATTTTTACTAAAATCTGACTTTTAACAGTTTACCAGGACTAAATTGACTTTCTAATTCTAACTTTTAGTACATGTTTAAACTAAGATATTGGGTATGCATGTGCAGGAATGAAACATTTTGTTCTAATCTTTATATTTACTTAGAAATTAGCCATCCTTTGTCGTGAATCGCGTGACGTGATACAAAACAAGGTTCTTGACATCACTCTGTTCAAATTGTGTTTCGTATAAATCTAAAGAAGAGACTACAAACTTCATACCCTACCCCATTCTTAGTATAAAGTACAGTGCTCCAAGTCTTCCTGAATAGCCTACATAAAACGTGACTTGCGTGACACACTATGACTCGCGTGAGTATCTCATAGCATATAGAGGCATACATCTGCAACTTGACATTTAAGCTAGAAATCATTAAACTACACTGGGAAAAATGCTTTATAGTGAATAAAATTATAAATAACAGTTTGTTTAATTCTATCCTGGTTGAGGTTCCCTTGAAAAAAATGTTTTGGGGGAGGGGGGTTCACATTGTTTGATCGTGATGGGGGCACTGTTTTCCATGTCCCTAGAAGCATGATAGCTACATGTACATAGCCCAGCGGGAGCTAAATGCATACAATTGTTTGCTTTTAGACACAAGGAATATGTCAATGTGGGATTGTTTTATAAACAAAAGTATTTGAGTGCATCTCTTGGGCTACCTCCTCCAAACATACCGGAAGCCTGGTGCTGCGTGCATATCTTGTGGCTACCTCCTCCAAGCATACCTGAAGCCCGAGAGCTACGTGCATCTCTTGGGGCTACCCCCTCTGAGCATACCCTTCTCTAAGGGTTTCTTGCCAAATTGCTCACCAAGAGTGCAACGCGTGCACACAATACCCATTGACATTAGGTGTCATTCGTGTAAAAACGATGTTTGTCTCTGCCTGATACGATATATTGATTTCATTATTCGCACTAACCAGTGGATACATATATATTATATGATATATATTACTTTCAAAACAAACACATGTAATACTTTGAAGTATAATATTATTGACCAATATGCATTTTTTTATCTTTCAGGTATTCTTAGATGTATATTCAATTCTAAAAGATTGATCTGTAGAATGTGTTATTCCTTTGAACAAAGATAATATAATCATTATTCACACTTAACAGTGAATACATATATTATATATTTGGTATTATTAAATTTGATGCATTAAAATTATTGTTAGGATCTGATATTCATGTGCTTTAAATATAGAACTTGCAATTTCTTTATATCCTGAAATCTAAGATATATTTTTCCAAGTAATTGTTATTTCAAAGTTACAATAAATAAACATGTTAATAGTTATAACGAAATGCGACTGATATTACTTTAAAAACAAACACATGCAATACTTTGAAGTATGATATTGTTAACAAATATGAATTTTGTATCTTTCAGGTATTCTTATATGTATATTCAATTTGAAAAGTTTGATCTGTAGAATGTATTACTCCTTGGATCAAAGATGATATAATATATTGATACCGTATATATACTCCGCAAAAAAAGAAACTGGACACTTGTATGAGTTGAAATATTTCATATTAATGTACGATAAAGTGTACATGATCATATATCAAATTAAAGGAAATTTAGTCCTCTACATGCAGGGTATAACTTAAAGGTGTAATCGTTCATGCATGAAATGCCATGGTCAATTAACACTAGCAAGGTCTGTTTTCAAAAATAGCAAAACAATGGAGGACCACACCATTCGACTGAAATGATAGTAAGCGTTTCACTTAAAACAAGATGAGCGGGGCAAGTAAATTATGACATTATTCAACTTTATTGTTATGAACTAACTCTGGAAATACAAATTTGTCAATAAAACAGGGCCAGGTTATGAGAGCATTACCATACTGGTCTGTATTACAGACATGAAGCTTGTCTATTTCATGTGTCCCCTGCAATTTTAACCATATTTACCTAGATAAATGTCATGTTAAAGACTGCCCAACTGTTTGACCAAGGGTGACTTCAGGTTTTGAAGATCTTTGGACTACGGTAGAATTCTTGAGAAGAATTTATACCATTTTCATGCTGAAATAAGGGCACAAACTGTGGTTTTGACTAATAAAGCTTTGCCATGGACTTCCCCATTTTGTTACTTTTGTATGAAAATAACACCTATAACGTTCACAATTTGTCTTCATTTATACTCTTTATTGAGATGAAGATAGAAAAGGTCACATTTGTAATGACAAATTATGCCATCTCATGAATATAGCGTTTTAGTTTCAGTTTCAGTTTCAGTTTATTTATTTCATTTTCACAGAACAAAATATTTATACAAATCCATATTTACTACAGAGAATAGAACTATTTTTTCAACATAATCATGAATCAAAATGATACAGTGGTAAATCGGATTTAGAAAACAAACAAAATATAATATAAGCTGTGAAAATGGAGGGTCCTCTAAAAAGCCGAAGCTTGTAAAGTGAGAAACCCTCAGCAAACAAAATTTTGAGAATTGTGAGGAACAAAATGTAAAAGTATTTCGGTAACATGTTAAGATAATACATAACTATATATAATTCTACTTTACGCCATGTGCAAGCCAAACAAAAATGAGTATTTGTAATAAATATGTTTGTATCTAACACTAAATCAAATAACTTGGTACATGAACCAATACTAAATTTAATCAATATCAATTAATATAATACAAATAAGAGTATGAATATGTTGCCAAACGTGTTAGTAAACTAATAGGTTAGGGATGGCGGTACTATTATCAAAATTGAATTGAAATAATTTTACATAGACTAAATTAAAACGTCAATAAGCGGAGGTATATTTTTTTAATAAATAAGTTTTTAATCTTTTTTTAAAGCAATTCTTAAATGGGGCTGTTTTTACAATTTCAGGGAGAGAATTCCAAAATTTTGGGCCTTCATAAGAGTAAGAATGTTGAGCCAAACGCGTTCTAAGTAGGGGTAAATGAATGTCACCAGAGTGCCTGGTCGGATAACTGTGGATGGATTGATTAAACTGGAACATTGAATTAAATACTGCTGGTAATACATTGTGTTTATAATCATACATAAACAAGCCTAGCTGATACAGAAATAAGTCATTAATTTTCAGAACCTTATTATCAAAGAATAAGGGGTCAGTATGAGCCAGAAAATGAGTATGACTAATGATTCGAATTACCCTTTTTTGTAGTAAAATTATCTTATCTAGTAATGTCTGGCAAGCATTACCCCAAGCCAACAGACCATAATTTAAGTAAGGCAAAATTAAAGATGAATACAAGGTCAATAATGATTTGTTAGGGAGACAATTCTTCAATTTATTAATTACACCAATGTTTCGGGAAATAATCCTACAGATTTTATCTAAATGAAATTTCCATGAAAGTTTGTCATCAATTATGACGCCTAAGAATTTTATATTAGAAACCTTCTCAAGTGGAGAGTTATCAAAAAATATATCACTCGGTAAGGAACTGAGGGTGTGACTGAATAACATATACTTCGTTTTTTGTAAATTTAAGGAGAGCCGGTTAGCTCTTATCCATTGAGTGAGTTTTTGCAATTCAGAATTAATTATATTAACCAATTGAATAGGGTCATGGTGGGAATAAAACAGGGTGGTGTCATCAGCGAACAGTATGAAAGACATTACATTTGAGGATCTACAAAAATCATTTATATAGAGGATAAACAAAAGTGGACCCAACAAACTACCTTGCGGAACTCCGCACTTAATGGAATGAAAATTTGAGTTGGACCCATTTAAAGAAACAAACTGTTTTCTGTGAGATAAGTAACTTCTGAACCACTCCAAAGCCTTCCCACGAATACCATAGTGATTAAGTTTATAAAGTAGAATGTCATGATTGATCGTGTCGAAGGCCTTGGAGTAGTCCAGAAATAAGCCCACTGAGTGAGATGACGTATCAAAGGAATAAATAACTTTATCTGAGAAGGATAATAAAGCATGAGAAGTGCTATGATTTTTGCGAAAACCAAATTGGGACTCGTTTATTATATTGTAAGAAGTCAAAAAGGCAATTGTTCTTTTAAAAACCAGTTTTTCAAGGACTTTTAATAACGACAAAAGTGAAATAGGACGGTAATTATTAATGTCTAACTTATCACCTTTTTTAAACAAAGGTATGACTTTTGCAATCTTCATTTTATCCGGCACTACGCCATTGAGCAGAGATATGTTAAACAAGTGAATTAAAGGATCAATTATAAAGGGCAACATACATTTTAATATAACATTGTTGACACCGTCATTACCTGAACTTTTCTTATTTTTCAATTGAGATATTATGTCCCAAATTTCTTGTCTTTGCGTAGGGGCGAAAAAAATTGAATTAGAATTAGAAGGACCTAAGAAGTCAAAGAACGGTTTATCAGGCCGTTGAATGTTTTGAGCGAGGTTTTCACCAATAGTAGAAAAATATATATTGAATATTTCTACTATATCATTAGGATTACTAATAATATGTCCATTATAATTAATTTTAGTAATATTATTTCTATTTGAGACCAAATTCATTGCTTCCTTTAAAATCTTCCAAGTATTTTGCATATCATTCTTAAAGAATTCTAGCCGATTAACAAAATAATTTTTTTTTACAAACCGTAAAATTCTAAGCAAAGTATTTTTATAAGAATTATATTTTCTTTTAACTCTATCGGTACCATCCAATTTATATTTATAATATAATCTATTTTTCTTATTAATTGACCTCAATAATGATTTATTTATCCAAGGGAGTCTTGGAGTAGTTTTATAATTATTAGCTGAAACTCTTTGTAACGGGATATTACTATCCATATTTGAATCTAAGATATTTAAAAAACATTCATAGGAAGTATTCATATCATCATTATCTAAAACCTCCGACCAATCTACACGTTCCAAGCTAATACCAAGTCTTGCTAAGTTTTCAGGAGTTAGTCGACGACTTAATGGACGGGGACCACCGTTTTTTACAGAATTGGAGAGAGAAAAATATGAGAATATAGGAAAATGATCAGAAATATCAGAAATAACAATGAATGATTCAGGATGAGGGATAACATTACCAAAAATATTGTCTATTAAAGTAGCGGACTGAGGAGTCACACGGGTGGGTTTAGAGATTAATGGCAAAAAAGAAGCAGAAAGAAATAACTCCAGAAAATCGTGTGAGATATTATCGTTTTTCAATAAATTAATATTGTAGTCCCCCATTAAGAAACAATCTTTATTATTGAAAAATGGGTCTTTTAAAAAATTACCTAACTGCAACAAAAAGTCCTGAGAATTGCCATTCGGCGGACGGTAAATGACCCCTACCATAATACTTTTACGGCCTGGAACAAAAATTTCAATAAAAAGTGATTCCAGTATATCATTACTTATACTAAACTCATTACAAATATTAAAATTAAAATCTTTAGAAATGTAAAGAGCAACGCCACCCCCTCTCCTAACCTGTCTATTATTAAAAATATAGTCATAATTTTGAAGAGCGAATGGTATATTAGAATCGGAATCTAGCCACGTTTCTGTAAGACCAATTAAGGAGGGAGCATTATTGGATGGGTTGTTTAAGAATAGTTGAAGGTCATCGAAATGTTTATTTTGACTTCTAATATTTAAATGCAGTAAGGAGAAAGTATCCGATTTAGTATTCAATAATGTATCTTTAAATTGTCGATCAGTTATATATTTGGAGAGGGGATGTAAGTGGACTGGGTCATCATCGTCAAAATCAAGAGACAATTGCTCCGATGATGAATTATAAAAATCGGCAATAGCATTATCAGGTGAATCAGGGATTATATTATCATACAAGGGGGGTCGTAGCAAATCAATTAGTTCACCATTTGTTGAATTTAAGTTAACATCACAAGGCAACGTATTCATAATTTACAAAATGAAGTCAAAATAGGTATGTAATTTAGCATGAATAATACGAACTTAGCGTAAAGTATGGCGTACCAATACATGAAAGTAGCATTAATTTTCTTAATTATGGCAATTAAGTTACTCAAAGAGATAAATAACAAAGTCTGTCTGAGGACATGGGCAAATTCGACAAACATAATAAACAAAATTATCACGAGAAATATTATGCAAATAACACATATATATATTGGCCTGCACATGGCGTAAGACAAAAACTTAGACATAGAATCAAACTCATTATCAAAATCAATCATGAGGTAAGGTAACTAAACAAACGAGTGACGTAATTTCAAGGCAACTCCGTAATAGCGGAAACAAAATCCACATGAGTAACATCAATTTAAGAAGTGAGTAGCATAGATATTGTGAGAAAAAAAAGAATAATACAATTTTAACAGGGAGGACAATAATTTGAAAACCTTTAAGAAAAAAATCAACAAGTAACAAACTTACATAAAAAGAAAGTATTCATCAAATAAGAACAAGGTGATATAATGATAAAAAGTCATAGGTAACCCACAGAAAATTACAAGAATACAAAATACAAAGTACATAAGATTAAATTCATTAACGAATAATACAATGCAAATATTTAATGCAACGGTAGAGAATGGTCTAAGCTGTATTTAAAATCTCGCAGTCACCCCGTATATAAGAGCCCTTGAAGAGTAGCCTATTAATTCAGTCCAACATAACAATGTGGACGAAGTGATAAAAAAAATCCGAAAAAACATAACACTCAATTGCTCGTAATACGCATTTAGAAAATGTAAAAAAGAGAGAGTAATTCCCATATTGGAAAAAATCGACGAACAAGGAAACCATAAGAGTTTTGCTCATATTAAAGAAATTGAAGGAAAAAGTATTGTTGGGCTGATCAAAAAGTTGAGCTGCCTCATTACTCCAAAAATAATTAGTGTTTTATGAATTATAAGGAGGCATATAAAATATACACATTTGGATTATAAAGTCAATAGTGTACAGTCGAGAGGAAGGCCATCACAAAAGGTAGAGGGCGACGAAATGAGGTGAACCTGTAAATTTTTCAAAATGTTAGTGTGATTGACACTATTATTTTCCTCCTCGTAAATAAATAAGTCCTTCCAACCGACGTACAGCTGAATAACATACTATAACATTTACCATTGTTTAGCAACTGCTAAGTAACCATGGCAATATAAACTGCTTCAAAAACCTCCGTATAGAAAAACATAACGGATATAGCTAGCAGTCATTGAAATAACATAAATTAGAAAGTTTTGACATAGAAAATTAGGTGGACATACTTCAGAATAAATGGTAAAGATAAGTTGACAATACAAAATTCATTTGCATAAATCATGCATTATGATCCAGGGTGATTCCATAGCAAGGCTCACAAAAAATAAGGAGACGGGCCTCAAAACATTACATGCTACTCAATGAGGTTAAAACCACTTGAGAATTGACTAAAAAGTAATTCCTTATAGGGCCAATTTCGTTAATCTAGAATCAACTTGGAGGGAAATGGCAATCATTAAACATCATGGAATGGATTAATACGTGGTCATAAAAACAATGTCAGAATAATAATTATTTATCTGAAAAAAAGACATCTTCAGACTGGTCTGACTCAACCTTGAATGATCAGCTTGAGCCGTTGTATTATTAACGAATGTTTACTTTAGAGATCGAGAGTGAATGCTTCAGTGAACAGTGAGCAAGATAATTGAAGCTGGAATTTGAAGATAAGTTCGGTGAACTGTAACTGCATTCAAGCTGAAGGTTGATGTGTTGATGGGTAGTATATCAAGCAATGAATGACTTATCAAGATAGCTATACCCACAGCAAAACATTGGTATCGAAAAAATAGTGCTGCATTTGAGAGGTTCATGGTAATGAAACGGCGTCAAATGAACCTCATTCAATACCCAGTAAGTGGATAAATAAAAAAAAAAATTAAAAAAAATGAAGCTGGTAACGGGAAGATTTGAATAATCCTGATCCTGCTACACAAATGGGAGTAATTTCCTAATTGAGAAAAAACCTTTGGTAGTAGTTATTTTTCTGCTTCAAAATCAAGTATTCCATACGTGTATAGCTCGATTTCAGGTATTACTAGTCAATAGATCAGACGAGAGTCAAGGGATATATTTTATAAATGCCATCGATGTTAGACTACTAAATATAGAGACATTAGAGAGTATATAATAATGAAGGTGGCAAATAAACCTCATTCAACTAACGCTGAGTGGGTAAATCAAGGTACATACGGGTCTAAAAATGATTAAATTGAACGAAGGTATAACTTCCCTTATGGAAGAAAGGCGTAATTTTACTAATTACTTATCTGATTCATTCCAGGTCTCCCATTTTGCTTGATTTCTCGTATTACCAGCTGATCTTTTGCGGGTTTGGAGGTACAATTTGCTGCCGTTCATTCTGATCCGTGTAGATAAGTTCTGCTCCTTCCGTAATTTAAATGCCTGTGCCGCCAATTTACCCCGCTCTCGTTTCATGGCGGGAGGCAAATCGGTGCGTAAGGTCACGCGGTCGAACATCTGGGCGGAGCTGGCGCTCGTCGGATTCGCTGCTCGATGATGTTGAGTAGCGGCATCGTTCTGCGATGAAAGATGGGTGGCTGGCGCGGCAGCGGCGGCTGTCGAAGTAGTAGAACTTTGACGGCGGTGGTTCTCGAATGCGTTGATAAGACGATCACGGTCTAACATGCTGACGAATTTAATGATGATGGGGCGTATCCTGTCGGCGCTCCCGGTAGCGTGCTGGGGGGCTGGTAGCCGGTGACAGTTGGCTATGAGGATTTTCTCCGACTCAGTAACGGTGATATTCAGAAAAAAGCACATAACCTCTCTGGCAACATTGTAGACATTTTCACCATCCCTCTCTCTGACTCCATAAATTAGAAGATTGAGTTTACGGTCGTGAATTTCTTGAAGAATAAGTTTCTCATCAAATTCCTTGCACAATCTTTCCAATTCCCTCTTCATGAAGGGCACTGATTCATTTTCAATTTCATGGATTTTTTCGCCGTTGAAATTAACTGACTTCTCCAGGTCGACAATTGACCTTTTTGCGTCCAACAAATCTCGTTTAATAACGGTAATAGCCTCACCAATAGCGTCGAATCTTGAATTCATTTGGGTAGTTAGCTCCGTGAACATTTCTTTCATAAACTGCTTGTCGATTACTTCAGTTCCAGTCGCTTGAGACGTGGCACCCTCCGTGTTGGCGCCTTGACTGGTCATGTGACCCGAGTCGCGCGAAAGGGAGCTCGGGTTTCGAATCAGAGCCATAGAGTCAGAAATTACATTAATATTACTTGTTTTAGAAGAAGTCCCTGTCGATTTTGCTTGATTGGCTTTGTTAGTAGTAGAAGAACGAAAATTGTATCCAGCACCATCCATATTATAACTTGTCGAACATAGGAAAAACGTAACTCAGTGTTGAAAAGTGGGAGTGCTTGAAATGTACGTCCTCTCCTCACGAATACATGCTTATCAACAGATTATGCTTATCAACATTTATATGGTTGAGTGGATGTTCCATTTTTGCTATTTTTGAAAACAGACCTTGGTGTGGTTAATTGACCGTGACAAATCATGCATGAATGATTTCATCTGGATTTCATGCGAATATTGAAGAAGGTAATTTTATCTTTAATTTGATATACAATATCATATATTTTATCGTTAATGAATACGAAATATTTGGTCTCATACAAGTGTCCAGTTTCTTTTTTTGCGGAGTATATTTTATATCTTTTGTATTATTGAATTTAACATATTAAACTATTGTTATGATCGGATATTCATGTGCTTAAAATATAAAACTTGCAATTCAAGTTTACATGTATATTGAAAATATAAGATATGCATTTTTTACAAGAAAATGTTCATTCAAAGTTTTACAAATTAATACGGCATTCGTAATAACATTTGAAAGCGATCTGCGACTGAATTAATTATAAACAAAACCATATGTAATAATTTGAAGTATTGTTACAAAATATGAATTTTGTATCTTTCCATCATTCTTATACGTATAGATGTATTTATAACTGCACTTTACCTTATTGAAATTGGAATATCATCCAAAATTACTTTTGAATTCAGGAGCCGTGAAGCTAGTAGCTATACAGAAGTATTAATTTATATTCTACTCAATAAAAGTCATACGTCATTTGTCTAATGTATGTGTCAATTAACAATGCGTATAACATTACTGAAATCCTTAACTATCAAAGTCTGCCCTTGCTCCACACCTGTATAAATGGTACGCCAACTGCATACTTGTCAAACTATACTGTATACATAATGAAAAATGAATAGTTTATATTAAGGTGCACATAGCTTGAGACTGCTTAATTTAATGAAGTCTAAAAGTTTATGAGAAAACAAATCGTCCAAGAACCCTTGAAACAGTGACTGATTTTTCCGACTATGCTCCGCGATGCTGCTAATTGCTATGGAATCTAACTATACAAACATGATCCACTATTTCAAACCGTGAGAATACCAAAATGCAAATAATATATATATATAGAAATTTCCAGGGCATCATTTGGTAAAAAAATTGTGCCCCCTCCCCTAGTCTTTATATTCTAGGTCTGCAAATGTGTGCCTTCTAGCATATCGCAAGCCGCGGGTCACTGCCTCTTGTCATGAAATAAAACCCCTCAAAAAAAGTTCGGAAACTCAAGTTTGATCGATCATATCTCTCGTATTTTTTAATAAGAATACTCGAAATTGATGTCACAATAAAGCCTCATTATATACCTTTCAAACGGTGCATTATGTGTAGTGATTATGCAATTGGGGCGATTGCAGTAGCCCAGAGAATAGGGGGAGGCAGGAAGTGAAATCTCGCAAAATGGCCCCAATGCATTCAATTTACGAGTGCATGACTGTGTTGACCAGTTTTCTAAAGGTTAACATTCTATTGAATGCTGCCACCCTTTCCATTCATCACAATTGTTGAATTTGATACCATTTTAATGGAAATTATCTCTTCATTACGATGGCATATTAATCGTAAGGATTATGCAAATGGGGTGTGTGCAGCGAACCGGAATATGGAGATGGGTCGAGTGTGAAATCAGACAAAAAGATATGGAGTTGACATAAAATCAGAGCGTTGCATTTTTTTCGAGCTTTTGGGAGGATTTTTTAGCATTTCAAATGAAATATTCATGATTTAAATTGATATCAACGGAAAGCCCAACAACTCTTCTGTATGAAAATGTGACATTTATAATGAGTTTTGTAAAGGGCGGCTGCAGGGAGATGAATGTGGGGGAGCCTCAAAAGTGACCCATTTCAAAACGCTCTGATTTGGTGTCGGTATCTGTATGCCATTGTGTAGAGGATGTAATGCGACTTGAATGAGTTGGCCATGAATGAGAGGAATTCAATTGAAAACGCATGAATAGTGCCTTGAAATTAGAGCGTTTCAAAATGGGTCGCTTTTGAGGCTCCCTCCCATTCATCTCCCTGCAGCCGCCCTTTACAAAAATCATTATAAATTTCACATTTTCATACAGAAGAGTTGTTGGGCTATCCGTTGATATCATATTTGATCATGAATATTTTATTTGAAATGCTAAAAAATCCTCCCAAAAGCTCGAAAAAAATGCAACGCTCTGATTTTTTGTCAACTCCATATCTTTTTGTCTGATTTCACACTCGACCCATCTCCATATTCCGGTTCGCTGCACACACTCCATTTGCATAATCCTTACGATTAATATGCCTTCGTAATGAAGAGATAATTTCCATTAAAATGGTATCCAATTCAACAATTTTGATGAATGGAAAGGGTGGCAGTATTCAATAGAATGTTAACCTTTAGAAAACTGATCAACACAGTCATGCACTCGTAAATTGAATGCATTGGGGCCATTTTGCGAGATTTCACTTCCTGCCTCCCCCTATTCTCTGGGCTACTGCAATCGCCCCAATTGCATAATCACTACACATAATGCACCGTTTGAAAGGTATATAATGAGGCTTTATTGTGACATCAATTTCGAGTATTCTTATTAAAAAATACGAGAGATATGATCGATCAAACTTGAGTTTCCGAACTTTTTTTGAGGGGTTTTATTTCATGACAAGAGGCAGTGACCCGCGGCTTGCGATATGCTAGAAGGCACACATTTGCAGACCTAGAATATAAAGACTAGGGGAGGGGGCACAATTTTTTTACCAAATGATGCCCTGGAAATTTCTATATATATATATTATTTGCATTTTGGTATTCTCACGGTTTGAAATAGTGGATCATGTTTGTATAGTTAGATTCCATAGCAATTAGCAGCATCGCGGAGCATAGTCGGAAAAATCAGTCACTGTTTCAAGGGTTCTTGGACGATTTGTTTTCTCATAAACTTTTAGACTTCATTAAATTAAGCAGTCTCAAGCTATGTGCACCTTAATATAAACTATTCATTTTTCATTATGTATACAGTATAGTTTGACAAGTATGCAGTTGGCGTACCATTTATACAGGTGTGGAGCAAGGGCAGACTTTGATAGTTAAGGATTTCAGTAATGTTATACGCATTGTTAATTGACACATACATTAGACAAATGACGTATGACTTTTATTGAGTAGAATATAAATTAATACTTCTGTATAGCTACTAGCTTCACGGCTCCTGAATTCAAAAGTAATTTTGGATGATATTCCAATTTCAATAAGGTAAAGTGCAGTTATAAATACATCTATACGTATAAGAATGATGGAAAGATACAAAATTCATATTTTGTAACAATACTTCAAATTATTACATATGGTTTTGTTTATAATTAATTCAGTCGCAGATCGCTTTCAAATGTTATTACGAATGCCGTATTAATTTGTAAAACTTTGAATGAACATTTTCTTGTAAAAAATGCATATCTTATATTTTCAATATACATGTAAACTTGAATTGCAAGTTTTATATTTTAAGCACATGAATATCCGATCATAACAATAGTTTAATATGTTAAATTCAATATTTATAATGATTTTTGTAAAGGGCGGCTGCAGGGAGATGAATGGGAGGGAGCCTCAAAAGCGACCCATTTTGAAACGCTCTGATTTCAAGGCACTATTCATGCGTTTTCAATTGAATTCCTCTCATTCATGGCCAACTCATTCAAGTCGCATTACATCCTCTACACAATGGCATACAGATACCGACACCAAATCAGAGCGTTTTGAAATGGGTCACTTTTGAGGCTCCCCCACATTCATCTCCCTGCAGCCGCCCTTTACAAAACTCATTATAAATGTCACATTTTCATACAGAAGAGTTGTTGGGCTTTCCGTTGATATCAATTTAAATCATGAATATTTCATTTGAAATGCTAAAAAATCCTCCCAAAAGCTCGAAAAAAATGCAACGCTCTGATTTTATGTCAACTCCATATCTTTTTGTCTGATTTCACACTCGACCCATCTCCATATTCCGGTTCGCTGCACACACCCCATTTGCATAATCCTTACGATTAATATGCCATCGTAAGGAAGAGATAATTTCCATTAAAATGGTATCAAATTCAACAATTGTGATGAATGGAAAGGGTGGCAGCATTCAATAGAATGTTAACCTTTAGAAAACGGGTCAACACAGTCTTGCACTCGTAAATTGAATGCATTGGGGCCATTTTGCGAGATTTCACTTCCTGCCTCCCCCTATTCTCTGGGCTACTGCAATCGCCCCAATTGCATAATCACTACACATAATGAATCGTTTGAAAGGTATATAATGAGGCTTTATTGTGACACCGATTTCGAGTATTCTTATTAAAAAATACGAGAGATATGATCGATGAAACTTGAGTTTCCGAACTTTTTTTGAGGGGTTTAGAAAGTGCAAGTTACATAATTAAGCTTGTTTATATTGCATATTAAATATTTTATATTGCAAGGTTATTGTGTACGCAAGGCCCTTTTTCCAATGTCATTGATTATTCATTTTTTTTTTTTTTGGCACAGCATGATTATATTATATTATACCATGCAAATAGACTTGAAATAAAGCAAGGTGCATATAATAAGAAACAACGCTTAGTTTAGCATCACCTATTTCTTGTTCCATACCTTGTTATGTGTGAATTTAAGTATAAACAAATGAAGAGTGTGTATTATTATGTTGTTTGCTTGTTTGTGTGGGTGAGTGTGTGGTTAGTAATATAAACTCCTTAGGACGCCGGGCATTCCAACTGTGGGTAATCTGCAACCGTGGACCGTGTTCATTTGCTCACCTATAAAATTCAAAATGTTGGATCCTAATTAAATTACCAATCATAAAAAATGTCATCACAAATAACATGCACCCATGTACGTCCATGGTTGTGCTGTTGAATTACAAAATTGTTTGCATGTATGTATGTATGTGTGTGTATTTTTACATTTATGCATGTGTGTATTGATATGTTTGTAGGTGTAATTTTTTCATATAACAAATATTAAATCTACAGGAAATTATAGATACATGTACAAATGTAGCTTGACTGACAACTATTTCAAAGACTAGATGCGTTAATCAATCAAATTAGCCAAAAAGTTTGAGATGTAATTACATTTTCTTACTGTAAATGATACTGAGTGAATATGATATAATTGTTCAGTCAAGTTATCCACTTAAAAGTGATGGTTCATTTGTAATTATTATGTAATTTTGGAATGTGTAATTAATCCTGACTATGGAACATACAAGTGCTAATATTTAATTGGAACTATAGTGATTTGTCGATGCGAATTATAGTACTTTTTTTTTATGGAAATGATGAGCTGCATATATTATAGATTGATAAACTGAATAGTGTCGAGGCGGTCTCATAATAATACAGTATTTTGCAACATTTCACGTGGTCCATAATGATCATTTATATACAACAACAAGGATAATCCTGGAATAATTATAAGGGCTTTCGGTGTAATACAAGATAAGTTGACAATAACGTATATCAAGTGGTCTCTATAGCCTAGATTATGTTCAAACAATTTACATTGCTCTAGAGATTATTGAGACGGCCGAGTAGCATTAAACCAGTAGCAACAACAACTGCAGCAATAAATATGTGGGGAACCCCCTTTGCAATTTGCATTGTGACGTCAGGACTGTAATTGCGCGCATGAACGTGCGCATTAACTGAGGACATCGCGCGCTGCCCATTCACTTTGTACAAGAAAATTGTCCAGTGGTCGGTCTTTCCATTAGCGTCTTTGCCCGAATGGAACCAGGAAATAGCAGTGGTTCTGTAAGTGGTAGAAATTAATTGCTTTGTTTATGAATTACACAACCCTTTGCAAAATGTTAGGTATCTATTTTGTATGACAAAACGGTACCAAAACATATAATAATGTGTTGTTCTTTGCCTGGTGGTCCCCTTTAATGTTTTCCTCCAAAAGTGAGAAATCACGGTGGTTTTAGCCAAACATGACAGTTGCTCTAACAAAAAGTAACTCTTTAATGCAGTAAAATGTTACCTTTTGATAGTGAACGCTGAGTTGACAAGTCACTGGTATCTTTCTGTGGATAGATTGTTGGGAAGTCGTCTTTAGCAGGAGAGAACATGAGGTCATCACAGGCATCAAGAGGAATGACAGCACCACTTTCTATCGAACAACATTTGACGGGTAACTTCGGGTCAATCCAATAATAGACCGCATAAATGAAAGTCCCATCGTTTGTGACATCCCCGCGATCAGGAAGGCGTTTGGAGTTCTGGTGACACACAACATCTCCCGCTCCGTCACTCCCAAGTGTTGCATTACAGCAAAGTGTTTGCCAGTCAGTATCCATAGAAGAGTCTCCAAGAACACATTCCACTTTACCTGGTGGGAATGTGACGGTTACGTCTGCTGTGTAATCGGTGCTAGATTCCACATTCCCATTTAAAACGTCAAGCATGTTTAATATATAAAGGCCCTCGTCTAGAACTTGAAGGTTAGATATGGTGAAAGTGATGGCCAAGTTACGTTGGACGCGATGATACTGCACACCAAAGCGTTCAAGCTGTCCAGATTTAAACGCACGGTGGAACGGCGTCTTGTCGTTTATGAATAATGGTTGCTCAGCTCCATCAAGGAAGATGGTACACACATATTCAGAGTCTGGTTCACTTAGTGTATGGTGGAAAGGGAGAGTCACATCGGACCCCAAATGAAATCCATGAGTCAGCAGAAGGGGAAGACATACACAAAGTAGCTTTAACAGAAGAACATCTGACATTGTGCTAACTTTTATTTCAAGGAACACGATATCACCTGTATAAAGAGCAACAAAATACATAAAGATGATTCACAAACATATGCGTTCCTAACCAATAGTCATCGTGTTGGTACACATGTATATGATGAGGACGATGAGTAAAATGTGTTGGGGGTGTAGCTATTCATGAACTTATCATGACTCTGCATTTTATAGGACAATGAGCTAGCTAGCTTATACGCGGAGTCCTAATTCAGAAAGTGGTCATGATTCTGAATACTTTCAAAACAAAGAACCACGTTGCACTTTCGGACTTGCGAATACAATTTGATTCATACAAAACTTCCATTAACTTCTGATCGCCTAAATTTCCAGCGTTCCTGCAAATATATTAGCAACATTATGCGTAGATGTTAACTGCTGGGTGAGTGAGCATCACGTAATGAATTCCTCTCCGATCGGGATTTGAAATACCTAGCATGTCAAATCCCGAGGGAAACCATGTTGTTCCAGATAACATCCGTTTTGTTATATGACTTAGTCTAATTACGAAATGTAATCTTTACTATAGGTTTTCTCGGCCAATTTTGTAAACTTTTCATTCGTATTATTAAAAGCGTTTCATTCAAATTTGCTAAATTAAGCTGAAGGCGTAAAACTGTCGTTCAAAAATGAATTTTCTTCATTCTATTCACCTCTTCGCATTCAATTTACAAAGCACGCTATTATCATTCAATTTTGCCAACGGAATTCACGGGAAGCGGCCGGTATAACGTAATCACGAATTTTCCCGCTTTAAATTGAATGACAATTTTACGAAATAGAAACACGTTTTAAATTGAATGGAACTGTTTTTGAATGATCGTTATATGAATTCAAATACAAAAAATCGAATTTGAACTATAAAATACAGCTGCGGTTACAAAATCGGCGAAATTGAATGCACACAAAATGAATTTGTGTGGCCAATTAACAAAATTGACCGAGAAATCCTACATCAAATTATTAATGAAAAGGAGCAAAGAAAATGGGAGCTTCTAACCACACAATAATTGAAAACTAAAGGGTTTCAGGGACGATCACCGGACTAGGGTTTTCAATAGCTTAGGCGGTAGAGCACCGGTCTAGCAATCCGGAGGTCTCGGGTTGAATCCCGGAGGAATCCCATTTTTTGGTTTGCTCTTTTATATTACTAGCAAATTACCCGTCACCAGATCTTTGAGTAAGATAATGTTGTATGTTGTATTTTTGTATTTCGTTATTTTTTGTATCTGTCCTGTAAAAAACATTTGGTCAATTAATGGAATCTCTGTTTGAATGGTTATGATATGATTTAATAAGTGTATAATTAAAAATACAATCTCATATTCACAGGCATATGCGTACATGGGGGGGGGGGGGGGGGGGGGGGGTTCAAATTCCACTTTGATGAAAAAGGGCTGTTTTGGGGTTCCCCCCCCCCCCCCCCTCAAAAACATATTCACGGACACCATGAACCCCCCTCACAAATTCTTCACCGACACCCCACCACCCCCCTTCGAAAGAATCTTCACTGTTACCCCCTCTCGAAAAAATCTTTACTGACACCCCCCTAGAAAATTCTTCACCGACAACCCCCCCCCCCCCCTCGAAAAATCTTCAGACACCCCCCCCCCTTTCAAGATTCTTCACCGACACCCCCCCCCCCCCCCCCCCGGTGGTGATTCAATCTCATATTCACAGGCATATGGGTAACCGGGTTGGGGGGGGGGGGGGACACCCACGGACACCCACGGACACCCACCCCCCTTACAAATTCTTCACCGACACTCTCCCTCGAAAATTCTTCACCGACAGCCCCCCCCCCCCCCCACCCCCCCACTCGAAATACTTGACCGACACCAGACCCCTCAAAAATGTTGGTTGAGGAAATAACCACCCTCCCACCCTCAAAAAATATTCACGGACACCCACTCCCCTCACAAATTCTTCAGCGACACCGAAAGAATCTTCACTGGTACCCCCTCTCGAAAAAATCTTCACTGACACCCCCCTCGAAAAATCCCCTACCCCCCTTCGAGATTCTTCACCAACATCCCTCCCCCCTTCGATAGAGTCTTCACCGGTACCCCCTCTTGAAAAAATTGTCATCGACACCCCCCTCGAAAATTCTTCACCGCCCCCCCCCCCCCCCTACGAAATATTTGACCGACACCATCCTCGAAAATTCTTCACCGACACCCCCCTCGAAACACTTGACCGACACCCCCTCGAATTACTTTGACCGACACCCCCCTCGAAATACTTGGCCGACACCCAGCCCCTGGAAAATTTTGGTTGACGCAATAATCCCTACCCACCCCCCTTGTAAAAACCCTAGGTATGCTGCCAGCGATCACATGTCAAACAATAAACAGTATTAATTAAATCGTTGTCAAGTAGATCAATAACCCTAATTCCTTGCTCTTCTTGTTTACACATTATTTACAAAAAGCACACATTTTTTTATACTTGAGTTATGCACTTCGAGTAAAGTAAACATTTACAATTAGCCTTTATTCAGAAAATTAAACCAGTGACAGAGAGAAACCTATTTTGGTAGCCGTATACCCTGTTTTGCCAATTTTGCGAATATCGTGTTGAAAATGTGAACAAAAATCACCGATCAAATTCAGTCATGCATATATATTACGGACATGTACAATCACACGAATGTGTGTACAATGTAGTAGATTGTGCGTTGACAATGCACAGATGCCGGACCTACAATATTCCGCTACTCTGTATATAGTCTATGCAAATTCCCCGCCCGACGGTCGCTTTCGCTTTTGGAATGTACAGTTACTGTAGATTGTCTGAGCATGTAAGACATCAATGCGATGTATAATTCCGCCACAGAATCTGGCTGTACCCAGCATGTCTGTACGCAGTATTATATACCAATGCAAAACAGATCCCGTCCCTCCCGTTTAGTGGACCAGCGAAATTTTCTGATATATCGCGAAATATAGTTAAAAAGGATATCGCACAGCTTGCGTACAAACGTCAGATCCATCGCCCAGCTAAAAATATACGCGAAAACTACCGTGATGGACAGCAACACACGGACACCAACCCCGTTCTCTTATTATAATATAGAATAGATATTATTTATTTCTGGTCAGTTTCTCTATATGTTTGAATTGATTAAAAAAAAAAAATTCAATTCAATTAAGCTATCAACACAAACTCAATTAGAAAATATTGTCGCTTTCCAAAGTGATATGGAAATCAGTGTATGTACTACCGTAACTATGCTGTTCATATTGGTGTCTGAAAATACCACAACATGAGTAGATGACATTTGAAAAATGTATAGTAAATAGTATATCATGTGTCTACTTTCGGCATTGAACATAACATTTGCAAATCGATAGCATCGCAAGAAAATTCTGTCATAAATGTTCATGAAAATTGGTTCATATTGATCATTCCCGGGTCTGAAGACTGGTACCTAACGCTTTAAAGGTGGAACAAACTGAATTTAGTCGAAACCCTAGGACTTATTTTAGCCAACAACTGACTCATATTAAAATTATCAACTAGAAATTTTCGTTGTAAACGTTTTGTTTTCCTTGAATGTCTCTTAACTTTGATAATTTTTATAAAAATAATATATAAGCAATAGCTAAAATAGTCGTACTTACAATTGAAAGGTCTGCTTGAATGATCAATCCACAGAACGTTTTTGACACAAGTAAACAGGACTGGTCTTCATGGCTTTTTTTAGTCATGTGAATACTATGTGCGTTCAACTTTATCACGCATTATCATGTATTTGTGTCTTGCCTATTACAATCACTGTTTGCTTTTGTGATTCTATTTGCATAATTATGTTTATTCTTTATATGCGATGATACAGAGCAAATATTTTTCACGTCACGTGTGGTGTTGAAGGGATAGTTATTAGTTTTCGCATAGAGGGTAAGTGTTTCAAGATATACATTTTTTGTGAGGTAATAAAAGACTGAGTGTAAAATTTGAAAGATCATACAATTGTATTAAAAGGACAGAATCAACTTTAGAAAATCAAATTCGGTTCAGAAACCGCTGAAATTTTCATAATTATTTCACATTTGAATAAATGTGGAAAACCAAATATTATTCAATAATTATCAAAATGCTACAATTATTTGTAAGTCTACCCAAATGGTTTTAAAATTGTTTTGATGATCGCTCTATTGAATCTTTTGTTGTTTATAACCAAACACCACATTCACATATTTTGTTAATAAAAAAATGTTGAAACTTGAGTTGTCTGGAGGGCGCTCTCTTGTGTAAACGGCTGCTTTAAAAAAAATGAAAACAGCCCTTACGTTTCTTAACCGCGTATATGTTTAACTACCATTCAAGCGTCATGGAATTATAACTGTTAGTTTGTTGTTTTATTATAATTTGATAGTTTTTATTACTAAAATTCTGTTCGACCCAAACTGTAATATCCCTTTAAAACATGTAGAGAATCACAAGAATTATTACGTTAATCATTAACAAGAACCTACTTCATGTACATGACGATACATGATTCTAACGGGTTTCAAACCTGTTTAATAGTAGCCTGATGAAAAGTGGTCATGTGGTGGTTGAGCGGTTAAAGGGGTAGTTCAGTTTTGGTAAAGAGGGCGCTGCACAAATCATTTTTTGTGAGATAATGGAAAACTGAGTGTAGCATTTGAAAGAGCATAGAATTTTAATGGCAGAATAAACTTTATTTGATCAAAATCGGTTTAGGAACGGCTGAAATATCAATAAATATATTCAGTCGGAATATATTTGGGCCCCAAATTTATTAGGTGATTTTTCAACAAATTTTAAAAATGCTTTTCAAAAATTGTCAAAAGAAGTTTTTAAATAGTTGTTGATGATCTCTCTATATAATCATTATTTCAACAAAACATCACATGCATAATTTTGTATGAAAAATGGTTCAAACGAATGCTTTTTTAGAGAGCGCCCTCTTGTGTTTTAATGGCTCTTTTTTAATGATAACAGGCGTTTTACTTAGTCGTTTGTAATTTTCTATACCTTTCGAGCATGGCGGAGTAATAACTATATTAGTTTGTAATGTTATTGTGCAGGTTTTGGTAACTAAAGCTCAGCTCTGCCAAAACTGTACTACCACTTTAAGCAGACAAACCCAATATGACAATCATACCTGTTATACTTTTATTATTTAAACAAATTTATTCGAACCTTGATAGCCTTAATCAATGTGTATTCACAAGATTGATTGCACCGAGATAATAGTGGACAAGTTTCGCCCCATAAAAGGTGGTCATGTGGTAATGGCAATACGTTATTTTTAAATCTATCATCGACAAAATAAATAATCTGATATTTTGATAACACTTTAAAACTTGCTCGCCACTCGTGACCATGATAATAAACACTTAGATGTGATATAGAATGGTAGCGAATCTAAACGACGAACTGTTAATTGTAAAGTACATGTAGTACATGAGTGAAAATGATAAGTGATATTCACTAACTCATTGCAATGACTCTGTACAAGGTTTCTATTATCCAGTGGATAGTTCAATGTCCGAGCATTGCAATCGTAAATATATCTTTTTAATTTGAATTTTTGAAACACCGTTACCTCTCCCACGCTTCTATTGTTAATACGAATACAATAAGGTATACGCTAGAGAGTGTAGTTTTGAGGATTTGGACTTAACATTGCCCAAATCCCTCATACCTTGTTGTATTCGTATTAACAATAAAACCATGAGACAGGTTTCGGTTCTCCAAATTTCCCTTTCGTTAAAAAGCTATTTACGATTGAAGTGTTCAGATGTTAAATTATCCACTGGATCGTCGAAAACGTGTACAAAGTGAGTGCAATGCATTTTATATTATTACTCGGCCATATAACGTCCATTTAACTTAATTTTTACACAACACCCAGTGGACATATCAGATAACAATAATAAACATTGTTTTAACCATTCATCACTTTTTGCACATGTCAACAAAGTTACTAAGATCCCTTTAATGAAAATGGCACAGATGTATGCACGTTCTTCCCCCCCCCCCCCCCCCTCCCCTCCCCTCTTCGCGTCCTCGGGCTTGGTCGCTCCACTCCCTCGCATCATCTCCCCACTTCTCAAAACAGATTTACGCCCCTGAGACTCACACACACTACCCGGGCATACTTGTGGGCACCCGACTTGTGGGGTACTTGTGCTACTACAGGCTGATGGACTGCTACTACAAACTGTTTTGTTTTCACAAAATCTTTGCAACAAAAAAGGGCAACCTTCTGAGTGCATGGGAGAGTAGGGTGTGTCTAGAAAAAAAAATCCTCAAGTTTCACTCATGGGGCACAGTCATAAGATTTTGTCACATTACTCTTTGAAGCTAAATACGCCGATTTAAGGCTATTCCTTAGTGGGATCTATGATTTATTCCCCACAAGGAAAAAATACCCCACAAGTATATGATTGTACCCACACGAGACCCCTGGCAAAAGAATGCCGGCGTGAGAACACACACACACACACACACACACACACACACACACACACACACACACACGCGCACACACACACACACACACACACACGCACACACACACACACACACACACACACACACACACACACACACACACACACACACACACACACACACACACACACACACACACACACACACACACACACACACACACAACACGTACACAATTATCCTTGAACTTCAAATTGTACACCTCTTATCAAAAATAATAAAACAATGTACATTGTATTTCTTCAACATTGATATTACACAATATCATACCCACTTTAAAGTGTGCATTATAGCTATTCATTTGAATAGGTCTAAGATATTATGTGCTGGAACATCAATCGGTTATTCGTTTATTGTAATACTATTTTGAGGGAGAGTCATTGATATTTCAAAATGGGAAACAGTGATTCGGGTCCGATCATAGAAATCCCTGAACTAGAAGAGCTCATCAGTGACAATGAACATAGGTATGTACATTACAGTGGCGTAGCTACGGGGGGGGGGGGGGGGGCACGGGGGGGCCTGTGCCCCCCCCCCCCCCTCCCCCAATAATGTTGAAACAACAATAGAAAACATAAGGGGCCATTTTTTGAAAAAACAAAGAAATACATAAGGTGTGCCCCCCAATACTTTTGCGTGCCCCCCCCCCCCCCCCCCAATCAGTCCGACCACGCTACGCCACTGCCCAGCTAGCCACCTGACGTCGTGCCATCGTTGGGCCGATGTCATTTTCGTTGTAAGGGGACGTTGGGCCAACATGCGACATGCGACGTCACCGAGACGTTAAAATGTCCGCCAGCCCAACATCAGCTCGGCGTCTTTTTTTAATGCTGGCCCAACGTCATTTAGCGATTTCGGCCCAACATCAATTATTGACAATGGCCCAATGTCAGTTCTAACGTAGGCCCAACATCGATTCCTGACGTTGAGAGAACATCAAGTTTTGACGTCGGCCCGACGTTAAAATGTCCGCCAGCCTAACATTGTCCCAACATCATTTTGTGATGTCGGGCAAATGTCAATTTCCGACAATGGCCCAACACCGAATCCTGACATAGGACAGATATCAAATTCTGATGTGGGCTCGACGTTAAAATGTCCGCCAGCCCAACATCGTCACTACGTCATTTTGTGATATTGGCATAACGTCAATTTCCGACAATGGCCCAACATCAACTCATGACATTGGACCAACATAACATTATGATGTCGGCTCGAGGTTAAAATGTCCGCTAGCCCAACATTGTCACGACATCATTCTGTGATGTTGGTCCAACGTCAATTTCCGCCAATGGCCCAATATCAAATCCTGACGTTGGGCCAACATCAAATTCTGACGTTGGCCCGACATTAAAATGTCCGCCAGCCCGACATTAGCCCAACGTAATTTTTTATTGTTGGCCCAACATCAAATCTTGACGTTGGCCCAACATCAAATCTTGACGTTGGCCCAACATCAAATCTTGACGTTCGCCCGACGTTTGAATGTCCGCTAACCCAACATTGGCCCAACGTCATTTTCTGATGCTGGACCAACATCAAAATTTGACAATGGCCCAATGTCAAATGGCCAACGTAGGACCAACATCAAAAACGTAAAAAGAAATTGGAAACATGCATAGATTCCACGTCCGATCCATGCATTTTGTTTAACGTTTACACACACTCATTCATAAATCATAATTCTATCATTCTATCATAATTCTATAAATATCCTATTCCTATACCTATTGCCTACTCCTAAACCTATCATCCTATCGTCCTACAAACATAGGTCGCAATCGGTATACTATATATACACCTCTTCTTAGCATGTATGTTTTGTAATAGTTAGTATTTGTAGAGCGTTGAATTTGAAATAATCCACCTTCAAATCATATTCATAACACTATTTAAGGTGTTATTTATATTCTTATATATCCTTCTAAATTATATACAGCAGCAAGGACATGACAAAAGTATATTTTTTTATATAAATAATTCCAAAAATCGAAAATTTTCATTTCACTTACGATCGCTTATAATCGATCATGAATTTCCCGATAGCAATACTTCTTTTTTTTTTACTTTTGAATTACTAATGTTTGTAATCGATTAAACGAAATTCAATTCAGTATAGATTCTCAAAGCAAGTTAACAAAAATATAAGTACCCAGCTAGCTAACTGATGTCGGACCGGTGTCGGCAGGTCGTCGGCAAGATCGCGGTCGGCAAACAGACGTCGCGCCAACATTACGCCAACGTCGAATTTAAGTTGGAGGTTTTGGAAATGAAATAAGTCGGAAAATGGTTGTAGTTTAATGTCGTGCCGATGTCATTAAGTTGGCGAAAAAAATACGTCTCAAATAAAACGTCGCGCTAAAATCGCACCAATGCCGAAACTGGTACCAATTTAAGAGCTTGATAGAGGGTTGTAATATTAATGTTGGGCCGATGTCAATAAACCAACATGAATATGACATCTCAAATATGACGTTGGGCCAATGTTGTACCGATGTCGGAATATATCATTTTAAGAGGTCGGTAAATGGTTGAATGTGGAATTGATGTCGGACGGATGTTATTAATTGGACATCAATATGACATCACAAATATGACGTCAAGCCGATATCGCGCCGATGTCAGAATTGGCAGCAATGACACGAGTCGGCAAATAGTAATGAAATCGATGTTCAGCCGATGTCAATATTCTGACATGAATATGTCATCTCCAATATGACGTCGGGATAATTTCGCGCCGATGTTGGAACTGGTAGCAATTAAAGAGGTCGGTAAATGGTTGTAACATTGATGTCGGACCAATGAGTTTTATTGGACATCCATATGACATCTCAATTATGACGCCAAAGCGATATCCTGCCGATGTCATAAATGGCACCAATGAAACTAATCATTAAATAGTCATTAAATGGATGTTGTGCCGATGTCAATAATTCGACATGAATATGACATCTCAAATATAAAATCGGCCTTCTATCGCCCCGATGTTGGAACTGGTAGTAATTTAAGAGGTCGGTAAAATGCTGTGAAATTGATGATATCGCTATGGCGTCATCATTGAGATGTCATATTCATGTCTAATCATTGACTTCGGCACAACATCAATTAAATGACCATTTGCCGAGTTGTTTCATTGCTGCAAGTTCTTACATCAGCCTGACATATTTATCACATTCATGTCTAATTAATTACATCGGACCGATATCAATTTTACTACCATTTACCGACCTCCTTAATTGCTATCTTTTCCGACATCGGCGCGATATTAGCCCGACGTCATATTGGAGATGGCATATTCATGTCCGACTATTGACATCGGCGCAACATCACTTTTATGATCATTTGCCGACTTGTTTCATTGCTGTCAGTTCTGACATCGGCACGATATCGCATTGACGTCATCATTGAGATGTCATATTCATGTCGGATCATTGACATCGGCTCAACATCAACTTAATGACTATTAGCCGACTTGATTCACTGCTGCCCATTCTGACGTCGTAGGATTTCGGTTTGACGTAAGAATTGAGATGTCCTATTCTTGTCTCATTACTAACATTGTCCCGACATCAATTTCACAACCATGACTGACCACTGACTGAATAATTGATGTTGGGTCGAAATCGCAAAATGACGTTTGGCCAGCATTAAAAAAACAAAAACGCCGCGCTGATGTTGGGCTGGCGGACATTTTTACGTCGCGGCGACGTCGGATTTTTAATGTAGGCCCAACGTCGTCTTAAAACGACTTTTTACATTGGCCCAATGTGGGCACAACGTCAGGTGGCTAGCTGGGTAGCGACCTCTTAAATTGATACCAGTCCCAACATCGGCGCTATATTAGGTCGACCTCTTATTGGAGATGTCATATTAATGACATTGGGCCATTGTCAAATTTTGATGTTGGTCCAGCATCAAACGTCGGGCGAACGTCAAGATTTGATGTTGGGCCAACAATACAAAATAACGTTGGGCTAATGTCGGGCTGGCGGACATTGTAATGTCGGGCCAACGTCAGAATTTGATGTTGGCCCAACGTCAGGATTTGATATTGGGCCATTGGCGGAAATTGACATTGGACCAACATCACAGAATGATGTTGTGACAATGTTGGGCTAGTGGACATTTTAACCTCGCGCCCATATCATAATGTTATGTTGGTCCAATGTCATGAGTTGATGTTGGGCCATTGTCAGAAATTGACGTATCACAAAATGACGTGGTGACGATGTTGGGCTGGCGGACATTTTAACGTCGAGCCCACATCAGAATTTGATACTGTCCTATGTCAGGATTTGGTGTTGGGCCATTGTCAGAAATTGACATTTGCCCGACATCACAAAATGATGTTGGGACAATGTTAGGCTAGCGGACATTTTAACCTCGCGCCCACATCATAATGTTATGTTGGTCCAATGTCATGAGTTGATGTTGGGCCATTGTCAGAAATTGACGTATCACAAAATGACGTGGTGACGATGTTGGGCTGGCGGACATTTTAACGTCGAGCCCACATCAGAATTTGATATCTGTCCTATGTCAGGATTTGGTGTTGGGCCATTGTCGGAAATTGACATTTGCCCGACATCACAAAATGATGTTGGGACAATGTTTGAATATGGTGGATATGGATTTGAAATTAAATTCTTTACGTTTATCGTGGATATCAAAATTTTTGAGCGATAAGAATGGAGCATGGAAAATATTGTTTTCTTATTGGACAAGTAAGATTGGGGGTTTCCCATTGTTATTAAAATATAATTGTAATACAAAAGACATTGTTTTACTTGCAAATAAATTTAAGCTACCCGCGTTTTATTTGGATTTCGTTTGTAAATGGAGTAAATTACGATTTATTGATTTGCTACATGTAACGGAAATAGAAAACCAAGTGTTGTGGTATAATAGTAATATAAAATGTATGAATGATATGTTATATTTTCAAACATGGATTAATTTAGGCATCATTAAAGTAAAAGATGTAATTAGAAATGGTCAATGGTGTGAATTAAAAGATATTTTTCCAGACAATATAGCAAATAATTTATTGTATAATTTCAATTTTGTTAAATTGAAAAAGTCTTTTCCGAAATGTTGGTTAGATAAACTACAAGATAGAGCACCGCAAAATAATAATAATGAGAGTTTGTTTGAAATATCAGCAGGAAATTCGATTGATATAAATACTATGAAAGCAAGACATTTTTATTCTGTTCTTATAAAAATGAAACGAACGAAGCCACTATTTTGTATTTATTGGCAAGCCTACTTTGCATTACCAGAAGATTTTATATGGAATGATGTTTTATTATTTAAATTGAAACAAATATCGGTTAATACAATTAAGCAATTTAATTTTAGACTCCTTCATAGAATATTACCTTCGAAAGACAATTTATTTAAATGGAAAATATTGAATGAAAATAAATGTGATGTTTGTAATTGTGTTAACACAACATTGCACATGTTATTACGTTGTAAAGCGATAAAAATCCTTTGGAAAATAATAGAAAATATAATTTTTCATATGTATAAAATAATAGTTCGTATTGATGAAAAAGTTATTATAATAGGTGTGCAAAATTTTGCAAATGAAAATTGGTGTATTAATTTTATTATTAATATTACTGAGTTTGTCATTTATAGAAATTATATTGAATTTGTGAATGATAAGGCAAACAATTATTTTAAAACCAATATATTATTAAAAGAGGTTAAAATAGAAATAAAAAACTTTTTGAATTGTGCTTACCTTCGAAACAAATTAAGAAATGTAAAAGGAATATGCCAATTATATGAACACTTTTAGTTTATAATTTTATTAATTGTATAATTATGTATATATTGTTCTTCTGAAATAAAGTCCCTCGTAAGAGGTTAAAGAAAAAAAAAATGTTAGGCTTGCGGACATTTTAACCTCGCGCCCACATCATAATGTTATGTTGGTCCAATGTCATGAGTTGATGTTGGGCCATTGTCAGAAATTGACGTATCACAAAATGACGTGGTGACGATGTTGGGCTGGCGGACATTTTAACGTCGAACCCACATCAGAATTTGATATCTGTCCTATGTCAGGATTTGGTGTTGGGCCATTGTCGGAAATTGACATTTGCACGACATCACAAAATGATGTTGGGACAATGTTAGGCTAGCGGACATTTTAACCTCGCGCCCACATCATAATGTTATGTTGGTCCAATGTCATGAGTTGATGTTGGGCCATTGTCAGAAATTGACGTATCACAAAATGACGTGGTTACGATGTTGGGCTGGCGGACATTTTAACCTCGAGCCAACCGCGATAAGCCGACATCCGGCCAACAACTTATGACATCGGCACGACGTCAGGTGGCTAGCTGGGTGGTACATTATATTTTGATACACATACACATGATATTGGTCTGTTTCTATTGCATAGAAACCGTAAAATACAAATATAAAGAAGAATTCCGAGTCACCAAATTTCGACTTTTGGTTCTGCCACAATCAGACCCCATTTTTTATAACAAACTTGGTTCGCTGCAATATTATAATCATTATAAATATCTGTCTATAAAGGTTACATCCCTCAGGGGTCACCTGTTTTCTTCCTGTTCGTGTACTTAATGACTGGTTAAACTGTATTTTATTGCAGGGTCGTCCTAATCAATGTCTATCACCATGCTTCCATCGAATCTGTAATATCTGATGAATTTCGAAAGGAACAACAAAAACAGATGGCGGAGGATCTGAAGAGTGAGTTTCATGTGAAAACTGCAAGAGCAACTTATTTCGATGAGCAGTATGACGAATTTAATGAGAAGTTGAGAGAAAATGACATACTCCTGTTGTTTCCTTCTGGATTTTGGACCAACGATCTAGTTATCGATTATTTCCTTCCACGAGCTGTGCAAAAAATAGGTAAGTATAGCAGCTTTGGAAAAGTGACAGAAAGAATGCAACACCTACAATCGTTAATTTCATCAACACCATCGACCAAATGTCATTGTTTTTTATTTGATTGGGTAGAACATTATTTTTTCAACAAAATGATACCATAAGCATTGATTTTGGGTAAGGCGTTTGGATCCTAGGGCCATTCTTCTGAGGCAATGTCGTTTCCTAAATTTGCTACTTTTTCGTCTCCAGCGATCCTCGGAACACTGAGGCATTCTCGCCCTACGGCCTCCCATAGAATAAGCTGTACAGAAGAAACGCATGACTGCTTTCCCTTTGATAAGGATTGTCTTCTTTATCAAAGGGAGACAGGTCATGCGGTTTTTCTGTCTATGGGAGGCCGTGGGGCGAGAATGGCTCAGTGTTCAGAGGATCGCTAGAGACGAAAAAGAAGCAAATTTAGGAAACGACATTGCCTCAGAAAAATGTCCCTAGGATCCAAACGCCATACCCAAAATAAATGCTTATGGTATCATTTTGTTGGAAAAAGAATGTTCTACCCTATCAAACAAAAAACAATGACCATTTTGGTCGATGGTGTTGATGAAATTAACGATCGTAGGTGTTGCATTCTTTCTGAGACACCCTGTATATTTGGCCCAAATAAATTAATTGATAAACATCATTGTTATTTCATAGAAAGGATTTAAACATAAATTATGGTAGAATAAGAATCTAATAACAGTAATATTTGGTGTCATCAGGCAACGAGCACTCAACTCGGATGTGGGATCGAGTGTGAGTTTTTTAAACTGAAAATATAATAGTGCTTTAACCCTAATCCCACTGGGGGGGGGGGGCCTTTTTGGCCCCCCCCCCCCCCCCCCTGTCGTTTTTTTCGACGTGCATCTAGACCGTTTGGAATTTCACGTTCAAACTTCATGACTTTTTTCTCTCAAGTCTCCCGCATGTTTTGATATATAATTCACCCCGGTCGGACCTGTAGAACTGCCATGCAAACTCCAAATCTGTTATAATTGTTACTTTGAATTATAATTTGTATCATTTCTTTGTTATTAGTTGAATTCATACACTTCAGAGATAAATTTTTCTTTAAAAAAAAAACAATAAAATACATAACAATGAAAACAATGTGGATAAATCCGGGAATACTAATTTGCATATTTATGCAAATTAGTGATATATTTTATCACCATAAAAAACATGGATATGATGAATAACATCATTTGAAAGTATTTTTACAGAAAACCTGAAGAAATCCTGTAATTTTTTTTTTGATTTTAGATGAAAATCCCAATTTTTCCCAAATGCGTCCAAAATTTGCATATTCAAAATTGTAATTAATTATTTTTACAAAAAATAATGGTCCATTTTTTTTTTCTTTTCATATTCTTATTCTACTTGACTTGTTTTACGTGTGTGCCAATTTTCAAGTCGATCGGTCCATTCGTTGCCGAGATTTGAGGGGGGGGCCAAAACAGCCCCCCCCCCCCCCCCCCCCCCAGTGGACTCAAGTGACCAAAATAACCCAGTGGGATTAGGGTTAAAGTATTATCCCCAAATTGACTCAATACTTGAATTTGACTCAGCTTGCATGCATTAACTTTCTTCTTCGAAAGTACGCCCATCTATACGCCAATGACGCCAGTACCACCAATATGCAAATAGCACCATTATTACCAACACCGCCAACACCACACCACGAACACCATTATTAACACCAGTAACAACAACCACTGCCATCTTGGACCACCAATACGACCACCAGTTGTCAACATCACCACAACCATCACCACTA
>JBAMJV010008916.1:0-59977 GCA_037951105.1 Echinarachnius parma | reverse complement strand
ATAACGTGAAATATGGGGGAACCAAAAAGAAGCAATGCTTGTAAAAACATTTGTTTCCCAGGGGTAATTGTGTCTAATCAATATTTAATCAAACAATATGTAATGAAGAAAACGAACAAAGAAAGACAAAACAAAAAAAAAGAATAAAAGAAAAAAGACAAGGTGCCATGCCAAACAACAATTTTTTTGTTTTTGTTTTTTTTGTTTTTAGACCACTATAGAAAGAAATATTACAAGGGTATTGCAATTGATCCAACCGAATAAGAAAACAACAATAAAAACTTATTTATGAAAGAACAACTAAACAGTAATTATTTCGAGTACTTGAGCAATAACAATAATTTTAATTTACGTTTAAATACACGGAGAGAGGGGCTTGTAGTAATTTCGTTAGGAAGATCATTCCAGAATTTTGGACAAGAAAATAAAATTGTTTTTTGGGCAAATAGTGTACGCGTTCGTGGCAAATGAAAGGAACCACTCTGCCGAGTGGGGTAAGTATGAAAATAATTATTCTTTTTAAATATTATCATAAAACTTTCAGGAAGTTCATTATTGGACAATTTATACATAAATATCCCAATATTATACAAATATAAGTCAGTTAATTTTAATACTCTATTTGAATAAAATAATTCTGTTGTGTGGGCATAGAAACCTGTTTTATTAACAATTCTAATGGCTCGCTTTTGTATTTTAACAAGTTTATCAAGTAAAAATAATGAACTATTGCCCCATGCTAAAATTCCATAATATATGTATGATAATATCAATGTTCCAAAGAGGGTATGTAAAACAGTAGTAGGAAAAAAAACTCCTTAACCTATATAAAATTCCAGTATTTCTGGAAATTAAATTACTTAAATAATTAATATGTGATTTTCAAGATAAATCACTATCAATATATAAGCCTAGGAACTTAATAGTATTCACTTGTTGTAAATGAATATTGTTTATTAAAATATGTCCAGGGAGGGAATTTATCGTGTTACTAAAAACCATACATTGTGTTTTAACAATATTTAATGACAATTTATTTAAATGAATCCATTTCTGAACAAATTTCATTTCATTATTAACTATATTCAATAAGGCCTCTGGATCACGATGTGAATAAAAAAGGTTAGAATCGTCCGCAAAAAGTATAAAAGATAGTATTTGAGAAGCATTTGGAAAGTCATTCATGTATACAATAAAAAGAAGAGGGCCAAGGAGTGACCCCTGGGGTACTCCACAAGAGACAAATCTGTGACTTGACTCATGTCCATTCACAACAACAAATTGTTTTCTATTTACTAAATAACTCCTGAACCAGTCCAACGTGTGCCCACGTATTCCATAATGATTTAACTTATATAATAATATATTATGATCTATTGTGTCGAAGGCCTTGGATAGGTCCAAAAATATTCCAACTGTATGTAATTGATCATCAATAGCATTTGCAATCTTATTGATACATGAAAGCAACGCATGGGTTGTGGAGTGTTTTTCTCTAAAACCAAATTGTGAGCTGGATAAAATGTTACTATCATTTAAAAATGTAAGCGTACGTGAATAAACTAGCCTTTCTAGAATTTTCGAGAGGGACGATAGCAAAGAAATTGGCCGATAATTATTTAAATCCTCGTGACTTCCTTTTTTAAATATAGGGATGACCTTAGCGATTTTCATTTTGTCTGGTACTTTACCATTTTCGAGAGATAAATTCAAAATGTGTGTGAGAGGAGAAGCAATTTCACGAACAATATTTTTTAAAAGAAAGTTTGTAATGCCGTCGTATCCAGAAGACTTTTTCGTATTTAAATTTATAATTATGTAAATAACCTCTTGTTCGTGAATCGGAGTAAAGAATAACGATGAGGAATTTGTATAATTTAAATAAGTATTAAACTCACCATCTGTTTGTGGAATATTATTAGCAAGGGTCGGCCTGATATTCACAAAATAATTATTAAACGCTTCTGAAATTCCATTTTTATCCTGTATCAATTCATCACCACTAACTACCTGAGAAATTGTATCATTGCGCCTTTGAGGATATAGTACTTTATTTATTACTTTCCAAGTATTTTTAGCATCATTGCTATATATTTTAAATTGATTTCCAAAATAACTTGTCTTTGCAGCCTCTAAAACCTTAGTGAGTACATTATGATATTTAGTATATTTACTCTTATTACTAGAAGTAGGTTTGTTCTTATATTTATAATATAATTTATTTTTCTTATTAATAGATTTTAATAAAGAATGACTTATCCAAGGGTGTCTAGGTATTTTATAATAATTTTTACGTGACGGTTTCTGAAGCGGAATGATAGTATCATAATTAGACGTAATTATATCAACGAAATTACTATAAGCAACATTAATGTCAATAGAGTTAAAGACCACAGACCAATCAGCATTTAACAAGCTATTTCTTAATCTATTAAGATTATATTCAAGGTACTTCAGATTCGTCAAATCAGATGCGCGGCGCCATCTTAAGTACACGTTGCGCACGGTGCGTGATGCACGTTAGCTCAGTGTCATGCGGTGCGCGCAAACTGGCCCAGTTCAAAATGGCGACCCGCTGTGTAGCATCACCACGCTTGATGCCCTTTCAGATAAATCCCGGAAGCCTAAAACATCATTTTTGGGTAAATTCGTTTTAATGTGGGGAATAATACTAAATATCGGAAAATGATCCGAGATATCTGAGACCAAAATACCAGATTTAAGGTGAGAATTACCATTAACAAATATATTATCTATTAGAGTATGAGATGTATCAGTTACACGCGTCGGTTTCCTTATGAGGGGAAGTAATGAATTAAAAAGCATTATATTAAAAAATTCATGACAATTGTTATTATCATTAAAATTCAATAAATCAAATTTGAAATCACCCATTATGAAACTTTTTTTATTAATTAAAGAAGGTGATATCAAAATATTCTGTATGATATTTAAAAAATTATTAATATTAGAATGAGGGGGTCTATATATTTCACCCATTATTATATTCTTATTACCCGCGGACTCTATTTCTATAAAAATTGTTTCAATATCTTCAGGCATATATTCAATTTCCTTTAGTACTTTATATTTAAGATTATTTGTAACATAAAATCCAACTCCACCTCCCCGTTTAGCAGTTCTATTATTAGTTATAAGAGAAAATCTATCAATACAAAACATGGAATCAGGGACATTGTTTAACCATGTTTCCGATAATCCAAATATAGCCGATTCGAACTTAAGTTCGTTTACAAGTCCAGAAAACTTATCAAAATTCTTGCTAAGACTTCTAATATTTAGGTGCATCAATAACAATTCATCTTTAACATTAAGACTCGAATTTTAAATTACCTGCTGTTCAGTAAAGTAAGCAGAAATATTATTATTTACAAAAGTGTCATTCGCATCACAATCAAAGTGGAGCTCTGGCAAATCGAGGTCGATTACCTCGAGAGGATTGATTACAATATCATTCATTAAACATTAACTATATAACCTATTATGAGTATTAATGTGTGAATATGTCTTAAATTCGGGTGGATCAGATTTACGTCTAAGTGAGGAATAAAGAGAAATTTAACAATTAACAATTGGGCACAAAAATATATAAATAAAACATGGCACCTTGACAGAAATAAAATATAACACACAAAAAAGAAAAGAAAATAAGAAATCATTCGGAGAAGCAGACCATAAATGGTCTTCCGGCCTCCGCCACACCACTGAATGATGAGTGAGGAAGATAGAAAATAAGTAAATTTGAAAATAAGAATGTCGAAGTAATAGCGAAGTATAAAATTAATAATAGCATGTAAGTCATTGCATAATTTGCAAAGTTTCATATACTAAATCAAATAAAAATTTAGTGGTTATTTATAAATTTACTTAATGTTTGGCTACCATATAAGTGAAATTTGTAGGTTTGCTAACCTTTTATCAAATTATTATAAAAATGAGAATCAGTTTCTTACTCGTGATTCGATTCCATGCTCAGTCTTTGTAGGTAGTCCATCTTTGGGATCCTTTCTCCTTCCACTGTAGAATAACAGTAGCTGTATCCACACTGATCTTTGTGGAAAGGTTCCTTTCTTTGCACATCTTAAATTCAACGCCTGCCAGGATGCCCCGCCGAACCTTGAGGGCCGGAGGGAGGTCAACTCGTACAGAAATTCTGCGATGCTTGCCTCGGTCACGTTGTTGCTGGTCGAATGCGGAGAGGATTCGGTCACGATCCATCATGGCGGCGAATTTCGCAATGATAGGGGCCGGGGCGGGCGGCGACGCGGCACTTGATGAGCTGGCGTTGCGCTGGGGTAGCCTGTGGGCGTTGGCGAACGAAATGGCGGCGGCATCTTGCTCACTCACTCCCAGGGAAACGAAGGTTGATCTCAGCAAAGTAAACACGTTCTCTCCTCTGGATTCCGGGATGCCGTAGAATAATAGATTTGATTTGCGGTTATATATTTCCATCAAAATCAATTTCTCCTCCAGTTTGGATAGACACGATTGAATGTTACTCCGTATTTCAGGTAGCTCGTTTTTCTCGATTTCCGTTATTTTGTCGGAGTTGAATTGAACGCTTCTTTCTATTTCGTTGACTTTTGTACTCAGTTGGCTCACCTCTTCTGTCAAGTTATCAATCTTCTTGCAGATTTTGTCGGAAAATTCAGACATGCAATTTTTCATGTCAGCCAGTGTGAGCTGGGGAGAATGGTCGTCATCTTCGTTGAGCGTCGTTTCCTTCTCGGGGTCTCCATCCCGTGTCTGTTTGTTTTTTGCCGCCTGCCGTGTCACGTGACCACTTGCCATGTCGGACGTTGAATTCGTGTACTGATTTGGAACGATTCAAATGCAAGTTCTCGTCGAGAAATATGGGAAAGTGGTGCACAAGAACTATGACATGGAGTTTAAAATGGTTATATATCAGTTCACATACTCATCACATGCCAGCAGATAATGATGAAATAATTAATGCCGTGGTTGGTTTACAGTGTTGAACTCCATGGGCGGTGGCGAAAGCCGGAGCGCTGCGATTTACACGTCCGTCTCCATGAGCGGTCAGTAGACACAATCTATGTATCTATCAGGCAAAAGTTCATCCATACTTGGAAAAAGCCCTCCTCATAACGTGGTTCTTGCAATGTGCACTTAATAATCTTCCAATTTCTAAACAGCTAAATCCAAAAGCGTTTATGCCCCCCCCCCCACCCTCAGTCATTGCAAACGGGGCACACTGCTGGATTGTCGCTTCGCTCCCTCGCCAAAGATGGTCAAAATGACGTATCATCTAGCAATCCGGAGGTCTCGGTTTTGAATCCCGTTGGAATCCTATTTTTATTTTTATTTTAAATCATATTAAATAAGTCTCTATATGTTTAAATAAATTTATATTTTGTGCATTTTGGCCGTCTTTTTGCAGGTCTTTTCAGGCAATTCTAATCACGATACTGTGGTATGGAACACCGTCCCCAGCTTGCTAGTGTGCCGTTTCGTGCGTGTGCGTCCTGTTACCTGGTACGGTTACATCAGCATGAGAATGGAGCTTTATGGACATGCCCACCAGGAAGGTAAGGAATACAGCTAAGTGTTATCGTTTGGTATATTAAACTGAAGGGGTTTCAGAGACGAACGTCGCTGTAGGGTTCTCTATAGTTCGAATCCCGGAGGAATCCCAACTTATCATACACTACCTTCGAACGAAATGTGAAGGCATTTGGTCGAGTGGTTCATGAGATAAAATACTTGAAACATGTAATAGCATTTGTGCGAGTGTTAATGTGTTTTAATTAGTTCATAACACATGTATTTGGTTTTATAGATAGCTAATCATGACACTTACACTTTTGAATATCACATTTACCTTCACAATTAGAACTTAAGGTGTGATTTGAGATACGTTATCCAATATTGGCGTGAACTAGTAGAAACGGTGCGTCTGGCGATAGTTTGGGTTTGTATAGTGTATTAGCTTTGTGAAATATGTGTCCAAGTAAACAAATTATATTATGTGTTTCTGTGGAGAATTGTTCATGACATAATAAGTGTAATGTTCCTAGTAATATAGCATGTGTATTTATTGTTGTGGTCAAATATTTAAGCAAATATTTAAGCATGAATTTAGACAGGCTTCTCTGGATATAACGTGTGTTATCTTTGCCATAGGGATACCCCGCATTCTCGAGCAAGCCTGTCTTAATTTATACTTGAAATGTTAATCCCCCAACAAACAAATATAAATAAATAAATAAATAAATAAATAAGACATAAAATAAAATTATGATAATATTAATACTAATAATACAAATAATAATAACAATAATAATAACAATGTTAATACAAAAATAAACACAAACAAAAATAGAAAAAATTAATAATTAAAACAAAAATAAAACAAAAGGTGTGTACAGACACATTTTTATAGACGCACTTTCACATTACTGGGAAAGTGTAAAAACATATAATGAAAACAAGACAGGCTATTTATTTTCCAGATATCATTGGATGTGCAATCAAAGCATGTGATCACAAATAATGTACAGGTGGCAAATAATTCATTACCTCACAAAATCTATACCAAAACTCAACTTTGTATTACAGATTACAATCTAGTAAATACATATCTAGTATTCGTTAAAAGAAGAGAGTACTGGCAAAATCCAGTACTTTAATAATCAAATCATACATTTAGATAACCATATCATACTAATAGATACTTAAAAACATTTAACCAGTCACATATTTGATTTCTTGTTTAAACATAAATAATCATCGAGTAATGGCACGATCACCGAAAATGGATTGCAGTACAATAGCCTTACTATAATACGTTTCTCCTGAAATTCAGCGTAAGTTAATGTGATAATAAAGTAAAAGAATACATGCACATTAATTTTGTATTTTCATCATTGTTCCTCGTTAAATAAATCATTTGAAAACTAAAACTAATAATCAGAATATCGACGTCAAGATTGACTAAAATTTGGTGTGTTGTGTTGATAGAACCTTTATTAAGTACGTCCGAAATCGAAGTTGCCGTCCACAGGCCACCGTCTATTGAGCACACACACTAAATGGCGTCAAATGTGAGCATAATAATTTCACTCGTTTACATCCCAATCTTTAGTGGATCTAAAACGAAAGGAGTGACGACAAATAGTCAGCCTGTTTACAACGTCGAACCCCTCCTACCACAAATCACTCTTATAACTATAACCATAGACATAATCATAGTTAAGAACGAAAGAGATATTCAGAAAATCACCAATTGTTATACGGATACGCTAGAGATCTAAGCAGGTTTTGTGGATGTCTGTGATGCGTATATATCCTTTTATTATTGTCCAATGCATAAACATAATCAAATCATACATTAAGATAACCATATCATACTAATACATACTGACAAAATTGGGCCAGAATATCACAGCCTGTTCGCCGTCTCGCTGGGTATAAGTACCACGGACGCAGATCCAGGGGGGATTGTGGGATATAACCCCCTCTCAACACTTTCTGGTGCGGGGAAGATGGCCTGTACAAGTATAGCTAAAATCTAGTTTATCATATTTGCAAGTATGCACCAGATTGCATAAGTTCAAGTGTAAAATTGCAAAAACTCCATACCGTGGGAGGGTGATACCCCTTCCCACATCCCACCCCCCCCCCCCCCCCCCCGCCCGATCCCTCGGGCTTGGTCGCTCCGCTCCCTCACATCACTCCCCCTACTTTTCAAAACAGATATACGCCAGTGGACATGGCACAAGTCTCCTCGTACCACAGGAGAGTTGAACCAAAGATTTTAATATTCTTTTTTAATGTTCATGAACAAAGATAGCCGAAGTAAATAAATGTCAAATAGTTAAATTTAAAGACAACCAAAACACATTAAAAAAATTCAATCTGTGTATAGAATCCTATTTTCAAACATATCAAATGTCCCTGAATCATGTGGCGCCATGATTTTTGTTTGCCGCCAAAACGTGACGTTCTCCTGGAATGCACGTTCATCGGTCGAGCCCAATCACATTTGAACTATTAGTTTAATAACATATTTGTATTAAAATTCGGAGCAAAAGTAAATATTTTACTGACGAGTGCTTATTTTTCAGCATTCGTAACAAAATGATTTGTTATCTATTATGTTGTTTCTATAAAAAAAAAAGTTTAACATTATAGTAATTACTTCCCAGTCAGAACGAGGGTGTCCAATTGGAGGTTATAAGCGAGCGCGTATACCTTCGCATCCCTCCTTAATTATGTATGTGTAATTGTTCATTAAATAGGTGCACTTAAACATATCCTTCGTTATACATGTAGATAATGGCACCACAAGTCGTGTATTTATTTCTGCCATAAAGCATAATATAGATAATAATAATAATAATAAATAAATTCAATTTGCATAGCGCATTATAATGCAAATACATTCCCATGACCTTTACCGGGCTAATGTCACATTTACACCATACAAACATAAATAAAAATCAATATAAATGCAAGCATTTATACACAGACAAATCACATACAAAAAGAAATGTCTTCAGAGCTTGTGTAAATGAGTTATTTGAAGGTAATTGTCGAATTTCAAGTGGTAGAGCGTTCCAAATGTGGGGGCTGCTTTTGAGAAGGGCCGATTACCGTACGTCTGAGTATTAGCAAGAGGGTCAGTAAAAAGTTGTTGCGATGATGATCTAAGAGTGCGCACAGAGGTGTGTCGGTGAATCAATTAAATTAAATAAGATGGAGATATAGTATTCCTGAAAAGAATTTTTTAAATGACTCGTTTCCCAACTGGTATTCATTGAAGAATTTGTAAAAGGGGGGGGGGGGAAATTGCATGGATCTCTTGAACGAGCACCAACGAACAATCTAGCAGCTGTGTTTTGAATTATCTGAAGACAGTTCTATTCCTTGCTTGGAAAAAAACTAGGAAAAAACAACTCATAGACAAGCAAAAATCCAACATGGCCGCCACTTTCAAAGATGGCCGCTAAAAAGCTTCTTTTTTATATAAACCTGTAAAACCTGTAAAATTGCAAACAACCAGCATGGTGCCCATTTTTAAAGATGAGCACCAAAAGTGTGGACACACTGTGGAGCGACGCTACCACACTGTGAAAACGCCCGAAATACACAGTGTGAAGGCGTTTTCACAGCGTGGCCGCGTCGTTACACAGTGTGAATCACAGTGTGGTTCACAGCGTGAATCACAGTGGATCACAGTGTGGTTCACAGTGTGAATCACAGTGTGGTTCACAGTGTGAATTACAGTGTGAATCACATTGTGAATCCCAGTGTGGTTCACAGTGTAAATCACAGTGTAAATCACAGTGTGGTTCACAGTGTGAATCAGTGTGGATCACACTGTGAACCACAGTGTGGACACACTGTGGTAACGACGCGGCCACGCTGTGAAAACGCCCGAAATACACAGTGTGAATCAGTGTGATTCACACTGTGAATAACTGGAGATTCACATTGTGACCACACTCCGAAACACACTGTGGTTCACAGTGTAAACCACACTGTGAAACGATGCGAACACATTGTGAAAACACCCGAAATACAGAGTGTGGAGCACACTGTGATTCACACTGTGAATAACCGGAGATTCACATTGTGAAAATGCCAAAATTTAACATTGTGAAAACCTCACACTGTGAAATGCCCACCACATGGAAACTGTTTACTGTGTGGACATTCATTGTGACAAATTACTGTGTGACAATGCCATATTTGGAAATGAAATTATTTGTTTAATTCTACATTGTTAAATCTGTCAAATTATGAAAGTGTAGTCTGGTAAATCTTAGTACATAATATGAAGGAGAAAAGGTTTATAATCATTGTCTGCTTGTGAAACTCAACTTTAATAGATAGTTTACATAACGATTAAAAACATAAATAAGCTTTTATATCCGCTACTTAAAATACAAAACAGGAAAAGAATGATAAAGAGTATGTTTAATATTGTAACTGTCCATACAACCAATATGGGGTTTATTTAACATTCACTCATCACGTTTTCTGTATCCAAAGTAAATGTCTTTGGTATGAGAAAAAAACACTAAATTGTCACTTTGTCTGCATCAGCATTCCAAATTCAAATGGGTGTATTTTTGTGTTTATACAGTTTATATCAAAGAAATTAATGAATTGTCATTCTGTCTGCATTGGCATCCAAGTTTAAATGTGTCTTTCCTTGAGTCATTCCTCTTTTCATGAGTCACATTGATTTATTTATCCGTCTATCAATGTCCATATCAACTAGCTCCTCCGATATATCTTAATCTATATTCAAATGGTCATAATGAGTGAGTTATTAGATGTTTAAGTTCAAGGTTAAAAAATCAACGACCATTTTAGGTGTGCGTGGGTGAATCCCACTTGTTTAAACCCCACTTTTAAACAACCGATTTCGGTATAAATAATATCTTAGCTACGCTGGCTCGCGTCTTTCTCTAGGTGATCGTCTTACATCATCGCTCTGTTGATTATCAGGCCGTGAATCAAGGTCAGGGTCACCGGGCAGGGCACTGTCATGCTCCCCAAGCCGAGAACGCGAATTATCTGTAGCCATCAACGGGCGAACTGGTGTTACCACTGGTGTAAGTGGTACCATGGCGGTGTATCTCATACGAACGCTCATCGAGACGCCGAATAACTGTTGCCTTCTTCCAGCGATCATCTCCCGAGTCGGAACGGTTGCATGCCATCTGTATTTTGCTCTTGAGTCATTATGTCTTCCTGTCATAGTAAAAAGACTGCTGGTTCTGCTGGTTCAAGTTCAACCGTAGCATCTCATGCTTTAGTCTCTTAGGAAGAAACTGTGCTGCATGAGCCATGGGGATAAAAAAGGACCGCTCTTAAGACTTCTGCCTCGAATAATGTTGGCGACGGAAAACCCCCCCGGACTCAGCCACGATCGCTCCATAGACCCCCATTTTGAAGTTGGTTGAGGCACACCTCCGCTCTTTAGACCTCTATTTCGTTCTCTTATCTCTGTTGAGTTCGCTTCTGGCCATCTTCCCATAGCGTATTCTATCGAGAAAAATAAATGAGAGAAACAAATGTTAATACTTAAATGCTAGCATGAACTTGTAATCATTAAAATGATAGGTGATGAATACAAAATATGTTCTAAATCACTAAATGGTTTCTAGAAGAAGAAAAAAAATGTTGTTGCCAAGGAGGTAATAGAGCAATTTTTTTAATGAGCATTGTGAAGATAATTAGCTATTTTGCATATTTATGTAATAAGATCAGAGATCATTTGCTATCTACGAATAGTGCAAACATAATGAAAACTATTAGTTTCGAAAGGTGTTTTGGGGTACGGAATTCATTTGCGGTGCTCATTTCCATGTGACATATGGGCAACACCCTGAAATCCAAGATGGCCGCCCCAAATTGGCATATTTATTTTTTTTAAATCATGTTCTACAGTGTGTCTCAGAAAGAAGTGTACAGTAGGAAAATATTTAAATAAAGGAACTAACGAAAACAACATATTTTGGCACTTATTCCATAGTTGATGACTTGTAAACTAGGTCTGCAGAAGAAAAAAACTCCCTGAAAATAAACACAGTAGTAATTTTAGGCTAATTTTCTGATGCCAAATCTCACTTAGCAGCCAGTTTACGTTTAGGGTTTAAAGTCAGCAGCGTAATTGACACTTCATCGGCTTACGTCAACTAGAGAATTTAGAGGGCGTCGTGTAGCCTACAGACTACAGAGACTATTTTTTTTAGATGCGGTTACACCAATAGAAGGCAGCATAATCGATTTTGGCGAATTAAAAGGGGCGTTCCCAGGACAATTGGATATTTTCTAATTACCCAAAAATGTATTGATTTAATGGGAAATGACTGCCAAATTCTTTTTGAGGAAAAATTACACATAACGAGCCTTGTTGTGAAAATTAGGCCATCTATACACTGTAGTTCCTTTAAGGTATGAAGGTAATTTGAAAAATATACATATTTGGTGCCATATTAAATAAAGATAATCAGGCTTCCTGATGTTTTTTTTTATTTCAGGTTAATTGGGTTTGTGAGTCGTGAGACATGGTCGTTTGTTTTTGCAAAATATATTAAAATCTACTTTGTGTCATACGTTCTGCGAATTACATGACTAACTAAAATGTATTTATTTATATTAAAATTATTATGCAAACTTGCATTTCAGGGAGATCCAGATACCATAGATATTTAATAATTGTTTACCCTTCCAACATTAGTAGTGGTATTGTACTCTAGCCATTAATGCATTGGGATTACACCATAATAATGAATTTAGCGAAAATGTCCATTGCCATTTTCAGTTAGGTAAATCCAAGATGGCCTTTGGGGAAAAATGTTATTTGTCCGTTTGATTGCATTTATTTCATAAATGTATTATTTTGTTACTGTTAAAAACAAACTGGATTGTGAGTCCAGTATTTAAGTTGCTTATTTCAATGATTAAAAGTCAAATATAGATCATCCCGATCCTATAAACCAAACGAAGGAACACATTTTCCTAGCATACTCATTACGGGAGCGGCAATCTTGGATGTATCTGGGTGTTTCCGTTTTAATGCACTGGTAGCTGATACAAAAGATATAAAGATATAAGTACCAGTCTAATAGCCTTCCTTTCCTGTCCAGCCAAAGCTAGCTCTCCTAACCTTAGAGATGTCTTTGAAGCGGATGTAGCAAGCAGGGCCTGGTAGCAAGAGCTGAAAATTATGATAGAACAATGAATAGAGGTTAATATATTGCCTTCCTTTGAATTTGTATTTTGAATATTAGTGTTATAGTTTAGTACTGCTCTAACACTTAGAGATGGTGGCTCGATCGCGGAAAACGGACGGAAACGTGCACTTTGTGTGCTGGATTGATTGCAGAATGTATCCGATGACCGGGGTAATAATATAATTGTAATGTGCTTAGAGATGATTTATGATTATCAATTTATTGTGATAGGCGCTGTATAAATCGAAGATATTATCATTATTATTATGGCGGAATTGATCAATTCAATTGGAAACGGAAAATTAAATTTCAAACGAAAAATCGCGTAAAACCTCTTTGACTGAAAAACATTGAGAAAATTATCCATTATCGCTTTGAAAAGTAGCGGAATTCAAATAAAAACGGGGCAATCGATATCATTTACTTTAAAGTGTGGTTATTTTCGAGATATTCTTGGTTCGTTACTTCGTTTGACAGTCGCAAAATTGCTAGTCATTTGATTGTTAACGATATCGGATATTGGCGACGGACATTCACACAAACTTAGGCCGACAGTCCCTGGGAAAAAACGGATGAATATCTGTATGATCTCACTGATGAGCTAGTGCATTCAAAATTTGTATTTTGATTATCTACACCATTCAAAAATGTTTTAATATTCTACTTACGTGATTGCATGGCGTTTGAAAGCTGAACAGGATAAAAAATGAGGGGGAATTTACACTTTACCGCCACAGCTCTGGCTCTTGTTCTTTCATGCGCGCACTATCAAACATTAACGCTAACAGTAACACACACAAAACCCTTCCAAAAGCCACTGCGTGCTCCGCTTATTTTGGCACGCTGAAAGCAGGAGGAAAGTGTTAAAAAAAAGTGACGAAAATTGCCCATTATTATTTTTAGAGCGTAAATTTCCTTCTTTATAGGAATTATATTGACTAATCATCGGGGGAAACCCCCTGAAACCCCGATCTAAATTTCTAGACAAAGAACATCGGAAACTTACAGAAAGTGAACAAATCTGAGTGAAGCCGTGGCCGTGGCGGTAACCGTAAACTAAAGTGTAATTTATGTGCAAATCAATGTCTAAGTAACATTATTCGTTGCTGCATGGCGTATCAGATTTCAGATACGCCGTATCATAATTCGGATACGATAAATTTGTCACGCGGGAAGCAGTTAAACTGATGACTCGGGGTCGGACTCACTTCAATTGTTTTATCCTCCATGTACTGGATCGCCAGTTCGGAACAAACAACGATCGAGACGATGTAATCATAGAGCTGTATACGGACCCAGCTTCTGCTATTTTATTTCAAAAATGTCATTGAAAGTGCTATCGATTCGGCCGATACAGTAGGACCGCTACCCGTGCTATAATGAGGCTGTGCGAAATTTCTATTCAGAACTAGGTCGCAGGTCAGTGCATGATTGGGCCCAGTAATGAACGCACCGCGTTGTGATCGCTTAGTTCTCCTTCTCCCTGTGTGTTCAGGATTAATTTTCCGACCATGAATTCGCCATAAATGTTAATCTTAAACTATAAGAATTGTAATATGGTATTCAACTAGTAGAAATTGGTGCGTTAAAATGTGTAAAAATACGAATAAAAACTTGTAAAAAAAATAAGTTTGAAGAGTCATTTCTTTCGTTAAAAAACACTTTTCATTCTCCGTGTATCCAAAATATTAATTACTTACCACCTTTCGTAGATATTGTTCTAGCAGAATATCATACTTTCTGTAAATGTTGTTTTTTAATCCGGTCAGGAACTAGCAAAATAATTGACATGGTGATTTGCGATCATTTCGAAATCGAAATCAACCGGGGGATACCACGCTATCTCTTGCTCTGCGTCGATACTTCAATATATAGTATATCCCCTAATGAAGTGTAAATAAATGTTGTGAAATTGTTTGCTATAATCTTGGAAACATTTTTTAATTTGGTCTTAATACATTACTGATGAGAAAAAGTGATGTTTCCATTTTTTATCTTTGGTCCCAGGGTGCATTTTGGCGATTTTAAAGATAATTAGCTAATTTGCATATTTGTGAAATAAGGTCAGGGGTCATTTTCTATCTAGGAATAGTACAATATTGATACAAACTAGTATTCTAGGTTATTTTGGGGCAAGGATTCCATTTCCGGTGCTCGTTTGTAAGTGATGTATGGGAAACACTCTGAAATCCAAGATGGCTTCCCCTAATTTGCATATTTATGAATATTATTGATTTTCAGTGACTACAGCCCCTAATAAGCAATCATTCCGGATTATTATTTGTCAGTTATGTTCTAAGTATGCATTTAAGATATCAGAGATGAGTTGCCATCGTGGCAACCTCTAGCAATTCATATTATTTGCATAATTATGTATTTTACCTAATTTGCATATTCCCCAAAATCGAGTATATTGGGAACCCGGCAAGTAAAAAAGACAAGTAATACCACTTTTCCAAGGTTTTGGGGGGCAGCAGATCCATTTTTGATACTTATTTACCTGTATCACCATGGCATCCATCTCAAATCCAAGATGACTGCTCCCTAAATTACACATGTTATCATACACGACTATATTATTTCGGTTATATTAGATTGATATTATAATGTTTTGACTTTTAATTATTGGAATGAGCAACTAGAATATTTGAATCACAATGTAGTTGTTTGCTTACAGTAAGCAAATCATACTTTTATCAATAAAATGCCGTTTAAGTAGCAAATAGCATTATTTACTTTAAAATGACAATCGCGGCCATCTTGAATTTATGTGGGTTGCCGAGGTGATACAGGTAAATAAGTATCATGAATGGATTCGTTGCCCCCTAAAACCTTGGAAAAGTGGTATTACTTGTCTTTTTTACTTGCCGGGTTCCCAATATACTCGATTTGGGGGAATATGCAAATTAGGTAAAATACATATTTATGCAAATAATATGCATTGCTAGAGGTTGCCATGATGTTAACTCATCTTTGATATCTTAAATACATACTTAGAACATAACTGACAAATAATAATCCGGAATTATTGCTTATTAGGGGCTGTAGCCACTGAAAATCAATAATATTCATAAATATGCAAATTAGGGGAAGCCATCTTTGATTTCAGAGTGTTTCCCATACAGCACTTACAAACGAGCACCGAAAATGGAATCCTTGCCTCAAAATACCCTAGAATACTAGCTTTTATCAATATTGTACTATTCCTAGATAGAAAATGACCCCTGACCTTATTTCACAAATATGCAAATTAGCTAATTATCTTTAAAATCGCCAAAATGCACCCTGGGACCAAAAATAAAAAATGGAAACATCACTTTTTCACATCAGTAATGTATTTAGACCAAATTAAAACCTGTTTCCAAGATTATAGCAAAAAAAATTGCTGCTTTACATAACCTGATAGACTAATACTGCAATATACTGCAATGACAATGCATTGACTTGGGAATTCACACGGTGCAATGATCCATAGAACAAAGGCTTACACTACCCTAGTTGCTAAGCTACAACACAACTATTGTACCTGGTCACTTTCTATAGCTTGCGCACGCACCTGATTTTCCTTTTGGTGCGTGACCCCCGGAATATATGGCTTTATATTGCCCCATATACGTATTATTCTGTATGCTGTTATCTAAAGTCAAAATACAAATAATGTCTGTAACTGTATTAACAAAGGCTATGCTCAGCAGTTTGTAGTACTATACCTAGAACTTCAGCAATTAAGTATAATATATTATGAATTGCTCGCTCACATGCGTTAGAAGCGTTTGTAATGCATTTTTACTTTTACAATCCCATTGAACAACATACCGTAAATGTTTGAATAGAAGCGCTATGGTACATGGCTCTGTAAAATAGCGTCATCTGAGTCCAAAAGTATGAAGTTTCCCGAGACGTTGAACGCAATTTAAATGTGAATGATAATGAATATTGATGATGAATAATGACTACTAAATGTAAGTTGGTTTACAGGTAGCTTGCGATTGAAATTAACGATTGTATCAAAAAGGGTATTATATAACAGATTACTGATTCAAATTCCTTAATAGATGTTCAAAGCCACCACTTTCAACAAAGGCTAATTTAAATGGGGCCTATAGACCTCTCTTGCAGGTGGGAAAACATTTACGTTCCGAGTAAAATTTGCATTGGGAGGTATACATGAGATTAGTGTTTCGCATCGACACTTTCCGTGATTTAAGTATTTATGGAGAAAATAGTCAGCCTCCATAAAATTGATTATCAGCTCCGTCACTAAATTTCCTAGACTCCTTGATTTTCTAAAATGAGAATTGCGGACAACAAATATTTACATCGGATATGAAAACATTATATGTGAAACTTAAATGTGCTAATAATATCACACCGCATTTCGATCTTTGTAAAATTTGATCTATGTATACTCCGCAAAAAAAGAAACTGGACACTTGTATAAGACCAAATATTGCATATTCATTAACGATAAAATATATGATACTGTATATCAAATTAAAGATAAAATTACCCTCTTCAATATTGGCATAAAATCCAGATGAAATCATTCATGCATGACTTGTCACGGTCAATTAATCACACCAAGGTCTGTTTTCAAAAATAGCAACAATGGAACATCACTCAACCATTTAAATGTTGATAAACATAATCTAAAACGTTATATTCATGACATGGCATAATTTTTCATTACAAATGTGACCTTTTCTATCTTCATCTCAATAAAAAGTATAAATGAAGACAAATTGTGAACGTTATCGGTTTTATTTTCATCCAAAAGTAACAAAATGGGGAATTCCATGGCAAAGGTTTATTAGTCGAAACCACGGTTTGTGCCCTTATTTCAGCATGAAAAATGGTATAAATTCTTCTCAAGAATTCTACCGTAGTCCAAAGATCTTCAAAACCTGATGTCACCCTTGGTCAAACAGTTGGGCAGTCTTTAACATGACATTTATCTAGGTAACTATGGCTAAAATTGCAGGGGACACATGAAACAGACAAGCTTCATGCCTCTAATACAGACCAGTATGATGATGCTCTCATAACCTGGCCCAGTTTTATTGACACATTTGTATTTTCAGAGTTTGTTCATAACAATAAAAATGAATAATGTCATAATTTACTTGCCCCGCACATCTTGTTTTAAGTGAAACGCTTTCTATCACTTCAGTCGAATGGTGTGGTCCTCCATTGTTTTTGCTATTTTTGAAAACAGACCTTGCTATTGTTAATTGACCATGGCATTTCATGCATGAACGATTACACCTTTAATTTATACCCTGCATGTAGAGGACTAAATTCCCTTTAATATGATATATGATAATGTACACTTTATCGTACATTAATATGAAATATTTCAACTTATACAAGTGTCCAGTTTCCTTTTTTGCGGAGTATACATACAAAAATGATGTCTAGGTTAGGGTTAGGGTTTGTTTTTGTCGAGCCCACCGTAGGTGGAGGGAGACTAAGGGATTCAAATTGCGTCCGTCCGTCCGTCTGGTTGTCCGTCCGTCTGTCCGTGACGCTTACGAAAATTTGAATAACTTTCCAACCCTGCATCTGTTTGTAACCAAACTTGATTGGTAGATGCCCTACATTGGCCTCCATGATATTCTGGGGTCAAAGGTCACATAAGTAGGTCAAAGGTCAAATGAGGTCAAGTGCGCGCAAGTGGGCGAGACACTTTACGGCTATCGCCTTGTTTGGATTGTTTTTGTTAAGAATGGTATAATGATCAATTATTATTAGTGCATTTTTATATTCATATGAATTTTACCAGTTGAGCATAGGGATACTCATCTTCGAGAAGGCATGCCCTTAGTACAGGAATATAAGAAATAACAACAAAACACTGTTTATATTCATGCAATAACGTTAAGACTGGAGGCACAATAGAATCACGAACGTGTCTTTCTTGAATTCCATCTATGATTATACAATATCATGGATTCTTGAATAAAGGCTGTTAATGGCAACAATTGATGCTTGCCCGCTCTCCATTCAGCTTGCCTGGCGGAATAGCAGCTGACTGGTGCAAAATTTGGTCTTTCAATGATTATCAAAAGACAAGCAATGATTCGCTAAGTACTTATTCACGATCCCATTGTATGACAATAGATGGAATAGAATTTCCCCCTGCTTGAATATCAAGTTAAATCGGACATCATTGAATTTCTTTCGTTAATCGTTGACAGAATACATTCTGCACCGTCAGCTGCTATTTCGTCAAGCAAGCTGAATGTATGTCGGGCAAGCATCAATGGTTGCCAAGAATAACCTTTATTTACGATTCATTTAAGGTATCATCATATGGAATAAAAGAAAGAAACAGTCGCGATTCTAGTAAACGATTCGCTCGTTTTTGTTTTCTATATACTGAGCTGAGGGCACGACTTCTCGATGATGATTATCCCTATATTCAACTCTGGGGATTCATCTAAATATACTGTTACATAGTAATTGAATTAATATCGGGTGTTGATATTCTATTGTCTGCATGGAGTCTAAATCTCCTTAAAGACCTAAAAAATGTAACATTGAATTTTATATACATTAAGATGTTGACTTAATTTATATATGACTCTTGTTGATGAGACCCATCATAATATCCAATGTGTTATTGTTTGCCATTCATTTGAAATTTCATTTTTAAAATGTCTCACCCTCTTGCTACTATCTATTTTCTTCATAAACACTCAGACCAAGGGAAGTGCGAATGCGAAAAGCTACTTACAAGTATATACTTCCCTATGAGCACGTAAAGCGAAACGTTGTTTTTCCACAATCATGCAGTGAAGATAATAGTCCCGATACAAGACTTAGCCTTTGTTAATAGTGGTGGCTTAGAACAGCATTATAGTAAGGAATTCGAATCAGTAATCGCTTATATAATACCCTTTTTGATACAATCGTTTATTTAAATCGCAAGCTTCCTGTAAACCAACTTACATTTAGTAGTCATTATTCATCATCAATATTCATTATCATTCACATTTAAATTGCGTTCAACGTCTCGGGAAACTTCCTACTTTTGGACTCAGCTGACGCTATTTTAAAGACAACGTACAGAGCCATGTACCATAGCGCTTCTATTCAAACATTTACGGTACATAATAATACGTATGTGGGGCTATCAAGCCGTTTATTCCGGGGGTTACGCACCCAAGAGGAAAATCAGGTGCGTGCGCAAGCTATAGAAAGTGACCAGGTACAATAGTTGTGTTGTAGCTTAGCAACTAGGGTAGTGTAAGCCTTTGTTATATGGATCATTGCGCCGTGTGAATTCGCAAGTCAATGCATTGTCATTGCAGTATATTGAAGAATCGACGCAGAGCAAGAGATAGCGTGGTATCCCCCGGTTTATTTCGATTTCGAAATCATCGCAAATCGACCATGTCAATTATTTTGCTAGTTCCTGACCGGATTAAAAAACAACATTACAGAAAGTATGATATTCTGCTAGAGCAATATCTATAAACAGTAGTAAGTAAGTAATATTTTGGATACACGGAAAATGAAAAGTGTTTTTTAACGAAAAAAATTACTTTTCAAACTTATTTTTTTTACAAGTTTTTATTCCTATTTGTACACATTTTAAAACATCAATTTTTACGAGTTGAATACCATATTACAATCTTTATAGTTTAAGCTTACAATTTGTGGCAAATTCATGGTCGGAAAATTAATTCTGAGCATACAGGGAGAAGGGGAACTGGGCCATGTCGTAGCTCATTATATGCGAGCGGCGCAATATTTTATGCATACGACTTGCATTCATACAAGCGATTCACAACGCGGTGCATTTATACTGGATAAATACGGTAACATCACTCAGCTCACAGAAAATATCAATGCGCATTTGGGTGCTGCGGCAACTCGGCCACCGGCTCTCTCGTCTCTTGCAAACTCGACCAACCGAGTTGGTAGGGGTCGGGTAAGACCTTGCGCAACTCGGATAACAATTTAACGATTACATTTTCAGCATTTCAAATTTTTTTTTTTTCTGAAATAATAAAACGTAATAAAATGGGAAGAACTGGTCTTCATGAGATCAATATGGGGTCGTTGGGGGGTAAAGGTCGAGTTAGACCCTGGCCGAGTTGGTCGCTGGCCAAGTTGTTGTATAAAAGATCAGAAGCTATGACGTCATACAAATCTCTTGAATACGTGCCTTCGCACTTCTTGCGATTGCAAGATCACGTGACCAAAATTCTAGTACGGCCAGATCGCAAAACGACCTAGCAGCCGACGCTTTGTGTATAATGTCAATGGACCCTTTACTCCCTGGCATGACACCCGAAACTAAATGAAGATATTTATTCATGAATATTAATTTCATGACACTTTCAATGCTAATTATGCAAAGAGAACAACATCTGTCTAACATTTCCAACAAATTCGATAATTTCTGTCACATTGTAATGCAACAAACTGAATTTTAATGAACATATTTCGAAACTCGAATGCCACTTATAATCACACGGCTCGCGGCGCACTGCATTGCATGCAATCAAGCTGCATGCAGTTCATGCACTGTCTGCACTGTGCGTACATACATGTATGTACCCGGGCCGTGCAACAAACAGTCTCAAATGAAGGGTAAGACTTGTCTTTGTATGGAAAAGCATTGAAATGTATTTTAGATATTCCATACTAGGGGGAAATCATATCAAGTTTGTCAGAAATTAATACTTAGTAGTTAAATGTGGGTTTGATCGGGTTCTTGATTTCGTTCTGCAGTTAAAATACGAAACACGAAACCAATGGGCCCAATTACATACGTTTGCGTGCAATGTACGGCGCGGCAGGCATGCATGCATGAAGAAAGGAGAGTCATTTTGTCAATCAAACTCGAGTTGTATCCTTGAATTTTAAACAAACGATCGTATTTCTCGAATAATCTGAACATGTATGTTGTTCTCGATATATGTTAGGCAATGACAGTGTTATAGAGTTGATATTCATGAATAAATATCTTCATTTAGTTTCAGGTGTCATGCCAGGAAGTAAAGGGTCCATTGACATTATACACAAAGCGTCGGCTGCTAGGTCGTTTGGCGATCCGGCCGTACTAGAATTTTGTCACGTGATCTTGCAATCGCTAGAACTGCGAAGGCACGTATTGTCAAATTTAAACTACATTTTCTGAAAGAGTTTTATTTTCAAATGTTACTACTATCCATTTCATACATGGACAGTCCAGTCGTAAGTGAATGTCAATCCACCCAGAATGTAAACACTGATGATACTATTCACCAAGTTGTCAGGCAAATAATTTGAAGCTCCATAGTCATTGCAATGAGTTAAATAACAAATATCACTTTGATTTTTCGTTTATTACTAGGTCATAGAGCATCCATGTAACTTTAAGTTGTTCACACTTTACTCAGTGGACATCACAGACATGCATATTTTATCAACCATCCATCACGTTTTGTCAATGTCAAGTACATTACTAGATCCATTTAATTGAAGCCATGAAACCCTAGTAATAGAGGGTTGTAATACAGAAATTAATTCCTATCAGATACTTTTATATCATGTTTTGTTACAAAAAATGACAAGAAACAATCTGTTCAGAATGATGCAAAGGCTGATATAATCACAGTGTCTCCTTTTGTCCTGATAGCGGTTATCCATTCATAACGAACATGATATCAACAGCATAATGACGTGTAAGCATGAAGTGAAGAAGTGCCCGTCCAAAAGTGAAAAAGTGGGTGTCTGTTATTTACAAACCTGGAAAATCCGGTCATTATTGAATATCAAGCCAATCAGACTGTAAAAAACAGGTACTGGGAAAAGACAGGTTGTGGTTTTATTAATAGCTCATCCGGCCCGAAGGGCCCGATGAGCTTATGCCATGGCGTGGCGTCTGTCCGTCCTTCCGTCCGTCCGTCCTTCCGTCCGTCCGTCCACAGTTCTCATAATGCTTCTTCTTCGTTATTTTTTCAACCGATTTTGATTCTGATTGTCTCATAAGATAGAGCTAGGAGGGGGATTTAAAACTTCTACACAGAATCGTGAAATTCATTATCTATGGTAATTTATGCAAATTTATTCGAAATCACAAAAAATGCTTCTTCTCCTTCATTTCTTGACCGATTTTGATTTGGTTTGCTTTATCTGGTAGAGCTAACTTTGGTACACTAAACTTCTACACAGAATTTTGAAATTTTTCTCCATTAATTAATTACGGTAATTTATGCAAATTTATTCCAAAAATCACAAAAAATGCTTCTTCTCCTTCATTTCTCGACCGATTTTGATTTGGTTTGCTTTATCTGGTAGAGCTAACTTTGGTACACTAAACTTCTACACAGAATTTTGACATTTTTCTCCATTAATTAATTATGGTAATTTATGCAAATGTATTCCAAAAATCACAAAAAATGATTCTTCTCCTTCATTTCTCGACCGATTTTGATTTGGTTTGCTTTACACACAATTTTGAAATTTGTCTCCATTAATTAATTATGGTAATTTTGTATTAATTCATTTTTTTTTTTATTTATTTTTTTTTTATTTATTTATTTATTTATTTGTTTATTATTTTGTATTTATTTTGTTTTTTTATTAATTAATTTATTTATTTATTTTTTTTTTTTTTTATTTATTTTTTTTTTTATTTATTTATTTATTTATTATTATTATTTTTGTTTTGTTATGTTTTTCCCATGTCCCTTCTGGGGCGTCAAATTTATATTTTTTTCACTCTAATTTTTAAAATTTGTTATGTTATGTCCCTTCCAGGGCATCAAGTTTTTATTTTTTGACCAGTTGAAAAGTGTACCACATGAAATTTGCGATATTTGATGTTGCGAGATGCCGGATGAGCGATTGACGTTCTGGTTAGCTTTGAATTAATGTTTGTGGGGTTTTCGAAACAAATTTTACAGGGACATGTTCCTAGTGTTAACTTATAACGCTTACTTTACTCTGCTTACTTTTAGACATGGAAAATCCAGTCATAAGTGGATGTCCATCCAACCAGACTGTAACCACTGATGCTGGGATTGCTACAGCTACTGTGACTTGGACAGCACCCACTGCATCTGACAACTCTGGCTCCCAGACACTGGCTTCAACACATAACCCAGGAGATAGTTTCCCCATCGGAACAACAACAGTCAACTATACATCAACTGATGCTTCTGGAAATACAGATAATTGTACCTTTGATGTTGTTGTAGAAGGTAAATTTGTTTGGCTTTAATTTGTATCAGTATGGTAAATTGCATACACACTAAAACAAAATCTAATAGTTGGTAGTGTTGTTTCAGTAGTGTTCATTAATACTCTATAAAAAAAAGTAAAAAAGTAAATGCATATCCATAAACATGTTCATGTATGAATAAAAAATTAAAAAACGAATATTCTCCATTATTTTGATATTCACTACAGACATGGACAATCCAGTCATAGCTGGGTGTCCATCCAACCAGACTGTAACCACTGATGCTGGGATTGCTACAGCTACTGTGACATGGACGGCACCCACTGCAACTGACAACTCTGGCTCCCAGACACTGACTTCAACACATAACCCAGGAGATAGTTTCCCCATCGGAACAAAAACAGTCAACTATACATCAACTGATGCTTCTGGAAATACAGATAATTGTACCTTTGATGTTGTTGTAGGAGGTGAATTTGTTTGCGTTTAATCTTTTAGCATTATGGTAAATTGAATATACACCTATTTTCCAATCATTGTCAGTGGTGTTAAGTAGTGTTAAATAATACTGTACAATTGTAAAAAGTAAATGCATATCCATAAACTTGTTCATGTATGAATATTGAATACCTTTCATTGACAAAAATAATCATTCTTTATTATTTTGATATTCATTTCAGACATGGAAAATCCAGTCATAACTGGATGTCCATCCATCCAGACTGTTACCACTGATACTGGGAGTGATACAGCTTCTGTGACTTGGACAGCACCCACTGCATCTGATAACTCTGGCTCCCAGACACTGACTTCGACACATACCACAGGAGATAGTTTCCCCATTGGAACAACTACAGTCACCTACACATCAACTGATGCTTCTGGAAATACAGATACTTGTACCTTTGATGCTGTTGTAGAAGGTGAATTATTGCGTTTATTATGTAACAATATGGTAATTTGAATTTATACCATTTTTTCGAAAGTATTTTGTTTTCAAAATCAATACACTGCAACTGTAGAATTAAATACAAACCGAATTGCATGAACATGTATGAATGCATGCCTTGGAATAACACAAATATATATTTGTAGCAAGGCATACCTTGCTTCTCCTCTTTGCAATTTATCGTGTCAAGGTTTTGTACGTAACCTTGTTTTGTTTGTTAATGCTTAGTTTATTAGCAAAACGTTTCCTTAATTGGAGGTTTCCTTAAGGGCAATGCTGAATCCGTCCTTATAGTTTGTGTGCCAGAGGCAAGTCCTTGAATTGTGCAAACATTCTTCAGATGATTGTGTATCACATAGTTTGTCCTTAATTTGATGTTAACAGGTGGTGCTGTTGTTGGTCGTACTATGCCTCTCCGCCGGAGAAGCTCATGGCGCTTGTCACACATTCCTTGTATATTATATTGTTTACCTGGATAGTCTATCTTGTTGTGGGTGGTGTGGATCTGTAGATTAGCATGTCCATTGGCGATATATTTACTCTTGGTTGAACGTTGTTGATAGACATGTCATTGACAGCACATAACTTACCAGTTGTTTTCCCCTCGCGTTGGCATTACCGAATGCATGGTTAACTATACTTCGCACAAAAAGTTCCGCAATCGAGGTTTGCGCATTAATAACTTTTCTATTAGGTTATTACCATTGATAAATTTGGTATCATTGGAAAGCGTGAATTCTCCCCTTTACATTGATATAACATTTGCTATGAGTATATTATCATGGAATGTGCATTGCATCCAAATGTAGGGCAAAGTCAAAAGTGAAATGTTGCAAAATGCACTGATTCTGTCAACAAAGGGTCTTCCTTTCGTTTGAAGATTAAAATGTGGCTTGAATGCCTACTACGTTATTACCATTCATAAATTTGGTATCATTGGAAAGCATGAATCCTCCTCTTTACATTGATATAACATTTGCTATGGATATTTTATCATGGAATGTGCATTACATCCGAATGTAGGGCAAAGTAACAAATGAAATGTTGCAAAATGCACTGATTTTGTCAACAGTGTTCCTTCCTTTTGTTTGAAGATTAAAACGTGGCTTGAATGCATGACCACCTCACCCCCATTCAAGCCAAGGAAGACACTCTGTTGACAAAATCAGTGCATTTTGCAACATTTCACTTTTGACTTTGCCCTACATTTGGATGCAATGCACATTCCATGATAAAATATTCATAGCAAATGTTATATCAATGTAAAGAGGAGGATTCACGCTTTCCAATTATATCAAATTTATGAATGGTAATAGCGTAATAAAAAAGTTATTAATGTGCAAACCTCGATTGCGGAACTTTTTGTGCGAGGTGTAGAACAATAATGAGTATTATTGTTTTGATGGTGCACATCAGAAGCCCGTTAATTTACTCTGGTTAAAATAATGCTCGTACTGTTTATTCTGGAGAAATATCTTCATTGACGACATTCATGAAAGTGATAATATCTATCATGGCTTATCTATCTCTAAAGTTGTTTTATATTTTCCTTTTAGCATCACGCGGGCCCAAAATGAAATCGTCCTTGTTCGTGACTCCGGCGCATTCGTCTGTAGATCCCGACTCCGCCCAGCTCCTCTTCTCGAGACCCGTCAGATCCAAGATTGGATGCGCAATGATATGCAACTCCGAACCGTCGTGCAAGAGTTTCGACGTAGTGAAGGAGGTCGGCCCCGATGGAAATGTACTCATGTGCTACGTGTTCACCACAAAAGATACGTCTGGGACGGGCCATTCGTTCGTGAGGAAGACCGAATTGTGAACGGTGTCCTGCTACAGTTCATACAGTATCTGAATTATGTACAGTGCCAAATTTATCAATCTGTACGACATTAATTGGAAATCCCAATTCCCATATATATTATTATCAGTGATAAACCATAATTACATACTTTAAAGGGTACCACCACCCCAAACAAATATTCTTTTACAAAATTGTAACATTTTTAGTATAGTCCACTCCACTAAAAAAGTTCATAAAAATAGGTTTTCGAAAGAAAACAAATATTTGAAAAAATCATCACCATGCTACAACATGTGTTCAGGGGTCTGCGTACGAAGTGTTGTGTATCTATTTGATATCAAACAACGATACCAAAACATATAAGTATGTGTTGTTTTTTGCCTGGTGGTTCTCTTTAAATGGTTAGCACAGTTCTGGCTTAGGGGGATTGTATTAATAATTAGTTTGTGAGGTAGATGGAAACTTAGTGCAGGAATTGCAAGATAACACAAAATATCAAAACAAATCAACGTTTGTTTGATCAGAATCCATTCAAAAACAGCTAAAATAACCGTAAATATACCCGAGCGCATTTTGCTTATTAATCTAATAAAATATTTATAAGGCCAACACATTTTTAAAACTATAACAAAATGTACTGTTTTTGACAATCTATATATTTAATCATTAGAAAACTCACATTCACAATCAATTATTTTTTTTAAAAGGTTAAAACTTTCAGGAATCTGAAGGGCGAATTGTTGCGTTAACGGCTGCTATTTTGTTAAAACGATCAGGTCCGTCTAACATGCAATCATAATTACACGTTTTAGTTTCTAATATTAATATTTACCGGAACTGTACTATCCTTAAAAAAAGGATATAATAATGAATTATAACGTTAGCAGTGAACAGTATGCAAGCGATTCATAACTTTATGATTGAGTGTTCCAAAATCAAAGCAATACTTTTGGAATATCTTGCACTCAAAAGTGACTAAACATCTATCCAACTCCCAGAAGAATGTATACAAGGTATATGTTGGATGTGGCTTGAGGGAAGCCACAATTATATTAGTGAAGGTGTGGGAGAGAATATTGTACGTACCTTTCCCGCGGTAGGTACCGTGTCAAGTTTGATGACTTAAAGTGATCCATTAACTTTATATTCGTTTCCCAAAAATAATAACTGAGACTTCAATCTCTATACCGATTTCAGTGTATGATTCTTTAGAACGACATGTGATATTTTCATAAAAACATACAGATGTTTACCTAGTGAAAACGATTTAGCATCCGAATTCGGATACTCTTTTGAAAAATCAAAACCCATTTCATTATTATGTTACCATAAGCCAAGCAACAAGGTATGTGAGAGCTCCAAGTGATGTTGGTTGATTTGTTTGAAGTTAATGGATCACTTTAAATGAACTGTAGGTTAAGTGCATTACAAAGACATGATTTTGTTTTTATTCTTTAGAAAAGTTACAACAAAATTGGATTTCACCAATATTTGTTTTCATGTTACCGATGGCGCTGTGCGCTGGTGTTAACTTCTAAAACTGTACTAGGCCTATTTCTACCAAGGAGTTAATATGGATTGAGTCACAACTCTCACTAATAATATTTAATCTCAAGGGCGCATTATTGCGTTAACGGCTGCTACTGTTGTTAAAACGATCAGGACCGTCTAACATGCAAGCATAAGTACACGTTTTAGTTTCTAATATTCATTTTTACCAGAACTTTACTATCCTTTAAAATGGCATGGTTGCACCTGCCCCATATCAATTTTACATAAAATGTTAGCCCATAATGCATACTATTTGAACAGGGGGATTTTTGCATCATATTTAAAAAAAAACGACTTGACTTATGCGATATAATAATTAATTATAACGTTAGCAGTGTATAGTATGCAAACGATTCATAACCATATAACTTTATGATTGAGTGTTACAAAATCAAAGCGATACTTTGGAATATCTTGCACTCAAAAGTGACAAAACATCTATCCAACTCCCAGAAGATATATGCAAGGTATGTTGGATGTGGCTTGAGGGAAGCCACAATTATATTAGGGAAGGTGTGGGAGAGAATGATGTACATTTCCCGTGATAGGTACTGTGTCAAGTTTGGTGACTTAAAGTGATCCATTAACTTTATATTCGTTTCCCAAAAATAATAATTGAGACTTCAATCATTATACCGATTTCAGTGTATGATTCTTAAGAACGATATGTGATATTTTGATAAAAACATACAGATGTTTACCTAGTGAAAATGATTTAGTATCCGAATTCGGATACTCTTGACTACGATCGAAAGCGGGGTTTTCAAAATCAGTCATAAATATTTCCATAATTAGGGAGACATTTGACAAATCAAAACCCATTTCATTATTATATTACCATAAACCAAGCTACATGGTATGTGAGAGCTCCAAGTGATTTTGGTTGAATTTTTCAAAGTTAATGGATCACTTTAAGTAGGTTAAGTGCATTACAAAAACATGATTTTGTTTTTATTTGTTAGATAAGTTACAACAAAATTGGATTTCACCAATATTTTTGTTCATGGTACCGCTGGCGCTGTGCCCCGGGGGGCCACTCAACTATATTGCTGTACACACGCGCGAAAAAAAAAACGCGTAAAAAGGGTACTTTTGGCCGATCATGGCGCGTCACGCGCGTTACGCGTTTAGGGTGTCAAAAAGGCCAAAATGAGAAAAAAGGGTATGTTTGTGGAGTTAAACAAATACGCGTTTAGGGTATCTTTTTCTCCAAACTTGTTTCCCGGACTTGTCTGGAGTTTGCCGGGGATTTTGTGCGACTTCGAATTGCGAGCAATTGACGTAGACCTTGTTTAGGGGTATGTTTTAGGGTTTATACTTGTTTAGGGGGCAAAACTGTCAAAAAAGCACGCGAAAATACTTGGAATAGGGTATAAATTTGACCAATGGATAAAACTTGTTTAGGGTGGGTTTGAAAAAACTTGTGGTCGCGCGTGTGTACAGCAATATAGTTGAGTGGCCCCCCGGGCGCTGTGCGCTGGTGTCAACTTCTAAAAGTGTACTAGGCCTAGTTATATCAAGAAGTTAATATGGATGGAGTCACAACTCTCACTAATAATTGACTTAAACACATACCCGTATTCTAAACACAAACGAAAGGAGAAGTGTGACTTTGCGGTTTATTTGAAGTTCGCTATTCGGATGCTGCTAGCTGGTTAACTGATGAATATTGTTAATTTCAAGATAATTCAGTTTATGTTCCTTATTTTGTAAATATTGTATGGTTATTAATTGTCTTGAAAGACAGTTGTCGATTGAAAGATGTAATTAAAATCATTACCTGCATGAATTGGAAAACAATTGTGATAATTGTTGAATTCATATCATTCTTTATTATACAAAATTGTCCACTTTCTGATAATTTCCAAGATATGATTTTAACATAATAATGGTATTGAGATACAACGCGTGTTGATAAGACATGTCGCATAATTCCCCACACCTGTCAATTACTTTAATGTATATGAATATTTCAATTTTCACACATTTCGTAATCCGCGTGTATTTGGTTTCTATAATTAAGAAACACTCTAATGAGCAAGTTCAGGTTTGCGAAAGTGATTGCGAAAGTGAAAGCGCACTCACATTACTCCCATTTTGAGATCATTACACTGGTTACCTGTAAAGCAACGTATTATTTTTAAGATCTTATTATTGACTTTTCATTGTGTCCATGGCTCCTCTCCCCAATATTTAATTTCATTAATTCAGAGGTACACCCCTGCAAGATCATTACGTTCATCCACCTCCAGTTCTCTAGTTCCTCTCAAAGTCTCAAAAACCTGGGGGGAAAGATCGTTTGTTTATTCATCTCCGAATTTATGGAACAGGCTTCCTGAACATATAAAGTTATGCCTCACTTCTGAATCTTTTAAGTCTCACCTTAAAACCTTTCTGTTTGATTCTTAATTTTCTTTAAAAAGCGCCTTGAGCACTCTTCAGAGTGGATTTGGCGCTCTAAAAGTCTAATTTATTATTATTATTATTATTATTATAAAACAAAAAAGCGTACCTTTCTTTGAAATGTGTCAATACGTTTGAACTCAACCAAAACGTCATTTTTGTTTCTACCTGCAAGAAAATTTCAGGCCGAATTCAAAACCTCACCTTCGCTGCATAGGTTGACAGCATGCGGCAACGAACATCTAGTAAAGGGTTTGGATCAGTTGTGACTCCAGTATATTTAGCTCTTTGGTTCGACGTACGTTTTTTAATTGACGTACCGTTGATTTAATAGCAGTGATTTTTTTAGTTCTACGTACGTTGGTTTTAATTAAGTTTCGTAAATTTAATATCAATATTTGGTGTTTGCTGATCATGGTAATTTATTTACTATATTATATGCGTAATTTTGAATGTATGGCACGGATATCATTTTATTTAGTGTAATATAATTCAAATTTAAAATAGTCGTATGTATATTTTCAAATAGAAATGCATGTATATACAAATATTGTGGAAATTGTCATAGACATTAAGATCAGAATTCTTAGCAGTGGGTTAATTCTGCCTTCGTATGTGTTTTAGTTTGTAACGCTTAACAAAAAGCAATTAGGGTTATTTCAACATTTTGGTGGGTGTTTTGATCCTGTGGAAGATAATAAAGACTTTAAAATGTGTCCATTATACCCATGATATTAATTCCATAGGGTAAAGTGGATTGAGAACTTGGCTATAATACTTTCGATTATCTAACAATTCGGTAGGTTGAATCATGTCAATAATTATAGATCTGCTGATGATGCAAAATTATCCTTAGAGGCTTAACAACATGTTTGATTGTTGTTTTGTTTTGGGTTTTTGTTTTTATACAAATTTCCATACTTTAATCCGACACACTTTTGGAAATGTCATGTTAAGCGTATACTCACAATGTAATATTTACTAGTAACCCACTAATGGGAATTTTGGTCATTATGCATAGTATGGTGACATTTGTACCATGGTATACTTATTGAGTTCATCATGTGATTTCTCGCATTTTATTTATTAGTTTGGGTGTTTTAAGTGTACTATGCCATATACGGTTAGTTTTAACGTTGCTGTCAAGTTGTTGATTAATGGTGTGTTATTTGGTAATGATGATTTGTCTCGTAGATTATGCATAGTACGGTGACATTCGTACCATGGTATAGTTATTGAATTTATCATGTGATTTCTCGCATTTTATTTATTAGTTTGGGTGTTTTAAGTGTACTATGCCATATACGGTTAGTTTTAACGTTGCTGTCAAGTTGTTGATTAATGGTGTGTTATTTGGTAATGATGATTTGTCTCGTAGATTATGCATAGTACGGTGACATTTGTACCATGGTATAGTTATTGAATTTATCATGTGATTTCTCGCATTTTATTTATTAGTTTGGGTGTTTTAAGTGTACTATACCGTATACGGTTAGTTTTAACGTTGCTGTCAAGTTGTTGATTAATGGTGTGTTATTTGGTAATGATGATTTGTCTCGTAGATTATGCATAGTACGGTGACATTTGTACCATGGTATAGTTATTGAATTGATCATGTGATTTCTCGCATTTTATGTATTAGTTTGGGTGTTTTAAGTGTAGTATACCGTATACGGTTAGTTTTAACGTTGCTGTCAAGTTGTTGAGTAATGGTGTGTTATTTGGTAATGATGATTTTTCAGACTCGTAGATTATGCATAGTACGGTGACATTTGTACCACGGTTGAGTTATTGAATTTATCATGTGATTTCTCGCATTTAATCTATTAGTTTGGGTGTTTTAAATGTACTATACAGGGTACGGAACGGGGCACTTCCCAAAATGAAGTACCACAATGATTATGTCCATCGGATAGGTTGTCTTTTCCAATGAAAAACGATACCAAAAACAGTTATTTTGTCACCATGTCAGGTTCCAATTGTTGTCAATTGTTTCCAAGTCAGTGTCTGATTAATCGCACTTACTGCCCGTCATATCATCGAACAATGAGCAATACGCGCACCATTGTTAGTGTGTATTCAGCTGTATGCCGAGAGAATGGGCATAGTAGTTCGATGCGATGACGGGCAGTAAGTCCGATTTATCAGACACTGACTTGGTAAAAATCGACAAAATGGGAACCTGACACGGTGTTACTCACAGCGCCCTAAAACTACACGACCAAAGTGGGCCTTGTCCGTTATTGACCAATTAGGAGCGTACTCGCTCAGGCGGGATAGTCGCGTTGCGCCTACCGCAGGGTATATATTCCCTTGCTTACAGTAGATTTGTATCACCTGACGAAGTGTTGCAGCGCGTACGAAACGTCGTGATCTTTTTAGATTCTTTGTTGACCTTAGATTGCGAGACAAACGAATATCACTAGCGATATTATTTCCGAAAGTGACTGTTCTTTGTATAGTTTTTCACTGACAGAGAGGCCTAGCCGATGGATATAATTATTTTTGTTTACTACATTTGTTAAAGTGCCCCGTTCCGTTTTTTTTTCTTTGGGGGGGGGGGGGGGCACCCTGTATAGGCCTAGTTCTAACGTTGCTGTCAAGTTGTTAATTAATGGTGTGTTATTTGATAATGATGATTTGTTTCGTAGGTGTTAAATATTCATGTGTATTTTTAATGATAGTTGCCGATATCGGTCCACTTATTTAAATATGTGTAGATTTCAGATTTGAAGAGCTTAATAACAAAAGGCGCTCAATCGACTTTCCATTAAAATAACGGTAACGATGTTAATGGAAAAATAAGCTACGCAGCTAGAAATAAATCCAAATGTTATGACAAAATACGGAATTATGACATTTTACAAATTATACAACGCTTTAAAACAGTATAATGTGCTGTAAAATTATCATACTCCTATGCCCTCAATCATGTGTAAAAAGTCCGGAAAATTAATGCGTCTTGCTGCAAAGCGGAAAAGTTGGATTTAGCGCCGTTTGGAATTAGCTCTTCAATATTATTAATTTATTTAATTTATTTTATTATTAATTATTATACCGGTTCGTGTATATCTTTACAATGTTATAGACATTAGGGTCGGAATTATTATCTGATGGGGTAAATTCAACCTCGTTTTTCACCTTTGAACATATTTGTGGTTAAACTCAACAAACTGTTGGAAGTACCAAAGCGTAACCCGTTGGTTAAATCAAATAAGCAAATGGACAAGGTCAGATGACGTGTGTATTCCAAGGTTAAATTTACTTCGCTGAAGATAATTATTCTGGTCAGTGTGTATGGTTGAACTTGTGCTATATAAAGATGGTAGGGTTACCTGTTTCTCATTTTGTCTACAGTTTGTTTAATGTACAAATATTCATACGTGTATTTAATACTAGTCATACATTTTGCATTTCAATTGCATGAGGAAAAACGAAGTAACATGAACTGATTATTAAATAATTCCACTCCCCCCCCCCCCCCCCCCCCCACACCCACTCTCTCTGTTGCACATGAATTTTTCAATAAAAGCTAGACAAGTGTATCGCTTTTGCAGATACTACCACACACAGACAAATATTTAATGAACCTCAAAGATACTACATAATACAACCCAGTAAGAAACAAATACAAGTTGGCCGTGAGACAGGATTCACATGATGCATGAAATCCAAATAATATGTAGCCTGTGCGATTTTTCCTTAAAGATGAGAGAAATTACTACTGCCACATTACACATCTGATTGAATAACATTGATTTACTCACCGAAAATGAATACGTTTGGTGGGTGAACATCCAGTATAAACGTGAACTAAATATATACAAAACAAGGAGTTTGCAGCTGACAGACTAATTACGTGTCTCTAAGGACGTTTCTACTTAAATTTGCATTTAAAAAAGGTGTGAATTATGTTCTCCTAAATAGTAGTGTAACCAATGTTTACACAATGTTAGATTTTGGGTCTGCCAAAGAAATACACTACCTTCAAAGAGGAACCAAAAGGTGACATTTTGGCCCACTCTTACTGATAATTGCATAACTCCTGTTACTTCTGGTCGTAAAGCTCCTCACGAATTTTAAAAATGATGGATATTATAAATCAGTCATAAAGTTCTTCGTGAGTATCACAAATAATGGGTCAGTCAGTGTGTAGCGAGGTGGGACTGATTGGGGGCATATCTTATGTGTTTATTTGTTTAAAACAAATGTTTCCCATAAATTTTTTTTATTTTTATTATTATAGAATATTAAATAGTCATTTTTTAAGGAGGCAGATAATAGCAGAAGGTAGACAGGCCTTCAATCTTTCAATAAAACCCATTTATTTGGAAAAAGGGCAAAACATACAATTTTCAAGCAAATGAAATAGGGTTTCCTCGGAACCGTGAAATCGCGGCTCCCGTCTCTGAACGTGTCCAACGGCAACCGTGAATACAGTTCCCGTAGTAAGCGGATTAATGTAATCATGAAACTTATGCATACATCCCCCCCCCCCCCCCCCCCCCCCGTGCCCGCCATAGATGTCACTGTAATCGTTGTTTTGAGACCACTACCATCTGTTTTGACTGACCAATGGAGGCTGCCATGTTTTACAACGGTACCGCATTAAAAGTTATCTGCTGAGCCTGCGCTAGACAACTGAAGCGAGATGGGTAACCACTTGTTGTAGTTTGCTGCTATGTCGGTGGTTACGTAAATCGTTTTCGACAGTGCACACTCGAATGACGTTTCATGCGGCACCGTTGGAAACATTTATTAATTGCATTATTAGTGTTACCAAAGAGGAAACATGCGACTAGAACTAACAAGAATTTGTCATTAATTAACAATAATACAAACATTTTAGCGTTTCGTTCCATATGGTTGTTAATGTTTTATCATTCAAAACGTGCTATTCAACTACCACTATTATACAAGTATAAATCATTTGAGAACATAATATTTGGTGGAAGTTGGCAAGTTACTTCTTTATAGAAGTAACTGAATTATAGCTGCCTCATAATTCAATAAACTCAAACTAACAGCACATAAAAACCAGAGGTAATTTGCAGTCCAACTTTACTAGGAAAACATTATTGTAGTTTTTAGAAAGTAGTCAAACTAAAGTCCGATATAATTATCGCATTTGGAGAGCAAGGGAAACTGTTTGCCCAAACCTGACGAGCAAAATATTGAAGGTTATTGTCAGAGAAGTATAATTTCGAGAAGTGTTTATGTCCTTATTTTCTATTCGTATGCATGGGTCAGTGCTTTAAAAGACTTGCATAGCACCCCTCAAATTTAATTTAATTTGAATTAATTTAACTAATTAATTAAATCCAATATATCATTTGTTTAAAAATGGATTGCGTGTTGTAATGTAAGCAGACAATAATGAGTACGTAAATATGCCCTTAAACCTGTTGATTGGATTTTACGAAAAATATTACGTCGGATATTGTCGCAATTCTCATCAAACACACCCTTTGATTTGTTAAATAGGTGTACTTTAGATGTATTTTTTTCTATATCTCTTTTTATTTGCGTGATAATAAATTGATTAGTAAAGAACACGATTCGCTTGTTGTCATTTATTCAAAAGTGTCCTGAAAAATATCTTTATAAAAAATTGATGTTTAATACCAACAATTAAACGGAGATTAATTGTCATGGTTACATCGCACTAGTGTTGTCTCGCGCTATGCTACCTCCTTCCCCTGTCAGTTCTAGGACTACTACTATACCCCCTGTACAATACCAACCGGACGAAAACACCCACTTGGACAATAACCCCCCCCCCCCCCCCCCCCCCCCCCCCCCTCCGATTACTACCCCTGGACATTACCCTCCCCACTAGGACAATTACTACCATGACAATTACCCCCTAGAACAATTACCCACAAGACAATTACCCCAAGGACAATTACGCCCAAAGACAATACCCACTCCCCCCCCCCCCCCCGACGCCAACCCCCGAGACAATGACCCCGCACCCATACAATTATCACCAGGACAACCGTCTCCCCCGCCCCCTTATCAGTACCTTTCGGCTAATTATGAAATTGTATGATAACGTCCTGGACCCATATTCATAAAACCCCACTAGCTTTAATAGTGTAACGCAATATCTATTTTGGATGACGTGGCTAAGAATTAAACAAATTAATTGTTTAGTTGTCAACTAGCAAACTAGGGTTAATTTAGTGGGTACCCAATGCTTACCTAGCGTACCCTAGTAGGGAACACACACATACACACACACACACACACGCGCGCGCGCGCGCGCACACACACACACATACGTACTTACCCGGGCATACTTGTGGGCACCCGACTTGTGGGGTACTTGTGTTACTACAGGCTGAAAGAGTGCTACTACTGACTTCAAACAGTTTTTTGTTCACAAAATCTTTGCAACGAAAAAAGGCAACCTTCTGAGTGCATGGGAGGGTAGGGGTGTGTCTAGAATGAAAAACAATCCTCAAGTATCACTTATGGGGCACAGTCACAATATTTTGTCACATAACTCTAGGAAGCTAAAGGGCCGGTCACATTGCTCTGTCTTGTTACAAATAAAAGGTACACGTTTCATATTTACCTAATTATACAATACATGTAGTAGATAATAATTTCATGAATTAGTTTAAAATACATATTGGAAAGGCCATTGAGTCTAAATGTATACAATTACAAATTTTACAACATAAGTATTGTGTTAGCTATAACACACCATGTCCGTTACAGAATGTTAAGTCATACAATTATTAATGCATACATCATGTCAATTAGAAACTTGCATCAAAAAGTTGTATGTTTTCACTGCTCTTAGCCTAGCAGTAATGTGCACCAGAATTGGGTTGTGAGTGTCTCTCTACTGTCAGAATGCATTGCTCCTAAGGGAGAGGAAAGTGCACCTTACGTAAGGGTTGATTAAAGAGAAGGTGCACAATGCGCGGCAGTAAAATTTCAGTGAAAAAACTTTCAGAAGATAGACCCTATAACATTTGAAGCCGAACTACTGTATTTTGATTAATCTGGTGCGAATAACTTTCGAATTGGTTACACTTTCTGAACCTTTGTATGTGTAATTCTTAAGAAGTAAGCTATGTCATCTCTTGTCCTAATAAATACTTATTTTATTCTGAAGCTTCCCATGCCGATCTTATTTTACGGGCTATGAATTATATCTAATTATATTCATGATTCACGTGTAAATCGAGCGAAGATAAAGCAAGGAACTTTGCACACGACCACGGAAGTAACGAATGACTACTTTCGTGCGCAAGACCCACCGATTGTCAAAACCTGCGCATGCGCGGTAGTGACGTATATCCAGGCATTCTATCATTGTCTACGGGAAAAGGCACAACCCTCATAAAGTCATATCAGACTGGTTGCCATCGTCACGTTTACTGATTCGTTTTTGGATACAGTTTGAGGAATAGTACGCTTCTCAGAAGAACTCCGGTGTTTTGTTTTGATAAAATAATTCGTGGATAATGTGTTCATCTAAAGAGTAAACATGGTCCAATGCGTTCCCTGTCACTTGGTAAGAACCAAATCATTGGCTTGTTTGTTTATTTGATTGGTTGTTTGTTTGGTTGCGTGTGTGTTTGTATATTTGGTTATTGTTGTTTCTAACATACGAGGCGGGATTTTAGGAGTGGGCAGCCCCTCCCACGAACACTATCTAAACCGAACACAAAAAGTAACTTCACCCCTAAGCAATTGCCCATAAAAAAAAAAGCCCCATAATTTCATAACCAAGAATCGTTTCAAGATTTCGTCTTGCCAATATATCCATAAGGTAATCATTAATCCATGGTTGAGTGAGCACACATTATAGAAAAATTAGTCGTATTTCAAAATTCGCAAAAGTATTATCATCATTACAAATTATTGAGAGTTGGAAAATTAAAAAATGCACTGTTTTACAATTGCAATTAATGCATTTTACCACATGTGCCATCAAAAAATCCAAATGAATGGAATATCAAACAGCATTGTTTCATAAACCATGATCAATGCATTCCGCCACATATGCGGATTCACAACAATGTACAGGCACGCGCAATACCTTGTGACTTTTGATTGGGCCATTTTGTCTTTAATCTGTGCTCATTGAGCCATAAAGTAATGAATATGTCTGATTTTCGCACATATCGAACATAACAACTGTGCCAATATTGTGGTTAGATGACATCTTGAAACAATAATCGGTTATGAAATTATGGGCAATTGCTTAGGTGTGAAGTTACTTTTTGTGTTCGGTTTACATTCGGGTAAAAGCTGATATGATAAGATAGGGTGGAGGGGAAGCACATCATATTTGGTCTGGATTCGAACCAGGGATCTCTAGCGTATCATTCTAATCACGGTCGCTACCTCTCTACTGACTGACCTAACTCAGTTCGCTTGGTTGGTGTTGGTTTTGGGGGGTATATAGCCCTAACACTAACCCTTACCCTAACCCTAAAGTTGGTGGCTATAGGTCAGCTATAGGTCAGATTTAGTGGCTACAAGTCTATTTATAACTTGAATTGAATACGCGCGCTTTGGTCTCCATTAAAGACGCTCGATTCCAATTAAACGGGCATATCTTATGCGTTAGTGCCATAGCAAACCTGTTTGGGGAAACAAATTTCGCCGGCCCCGGCCCCATTCATTTATCCCGACCCCGGTACTTAGCGCAACAATAAACATTATACAATGAATCTTCGCAACGGAGAAGTGTATTTTTATAATCATTTTCAGCGGGTTCGTTTTCATGTTATCTTTCACTGAAATTCAAAAGAATACCGTGCTTTTCGGTAATTATAATAAAATAAAAAAAGTGTTCTAATGTGCCAATTCCACCTTTTTCAAGGTGCTCAGGGCGCAATTAATTATTAATTTTCTACATATCCTTATCTTGATAATCATTCCCGGTAGATTCCCTTTCATTATATTTCGAAAAGATACTCTTTTGGGCAATGAAACTGCTTATAATTATCTTGAAATCGTTGATAAGGCTCTGTGAAGAGCGTGACGTGAAATAGGTTTCATACCCATTATAATCATCATACGACTAGATTCCACCTTCTCATTAACATTTCCTTTTTTAATTTGCAGTTTTTTTTAAGTGAGAAAAACTTCAGAAAAAAATAACACTCTGTGAAAAAAATGTATCTAATCCCATTGCATGTTTCATTAGAACGCAACGCTGTCCAATAAGCTTGAGCCAATCCGATTGTTTTGTTTTATCGTTGCGCTAATAGTGCATTATTATAGTTATCATAATTACTATAAACGCTACCGAGATTTGCGACATTGTCATCGTCATCACTGTCTTCTCCATGATCGTTTTTGTCGGCGTCAATATATTAATAACCATAATGATCATCACAATCACGTAAATCAGATGCGCGGTGCCGTTTTGTGAACACTATATGAAGAGTTTAATTCCAAAAGGCGCTAAATCCACTTTTGGACTTTTCGAGTAAATCAATGTTTTTTATTAGACCACTTTCACTTCTTTCAATGATTGAGAATTTCATACATAATGAAAACCTATCATAACTTATTAAAAAAACACTCATGAAAGAAATCCTGCTATAGTAGTTATTTTTAAATATTTTTTCAAAATAATTTTTTCACCGGATTTAGCGCCTTTTGGAAATAAAATTTTGACGCATGATATCAGAATATACAGGTTATACGTATAGTTGGTTATAGATTAAAAATTAATGTTATCCTGTGATGATTAGAATTATTTAAGAATATGAATCAAGGTTCTAATGACCTGTTACATCCATATCTATGCCCTAACACTGTGCAGCATTTTACTGTACCACCGTCATTCAGCACATTCCACTCAGATGCCAACCATGCATCATGATCTTCTCTCCAAGCAGTCAAAGCACAACTTCAATCATCATGTTCTCACTTGTTATCCTAATTCAACACATTTCAGAAAATCAGAAAAATAAGGATATTAACCAGATCCACAGTAACCATGGAAACAAAATAAACAATCAGTAAAGACGTAATGAATTATGATTATCTTGCAAAATTGCTTTACTCATTCTGAAAAAGCCATTCGAGAAAATGACACAAATAAATCAGATATTGATAAAAATCATGTCAAACTGAAAAAAAAAATTTGAGTTAGTATCATGCACTGTTACGTGCACAGCGTGTTATGGACATCAGTCGTCGCGTCATGGACACCGACATGGGACATGACTACCGAGATTCGCGGTCGCTGTCACCATCCACCAACCGTGGTTGAACTTGACGTCAGTCGTCGCGTCATGGCGACATGACGACCAAGATTCGCGGTTGTTGTCACAATCCACCACCAGTTGTTAAACTTGACGTCAGTCGTCACGTCATGGAGATCGACGTGGGACATGACGACCGAGATTCGCGGTTGCTGTCACCATCCACCACCGGTTGTTAAACTTGACGTCAGTTGTCGCGTCATGGAGATCGAACTAGGACATGACGACCGAGATTCGCGGTCGCTGTCACAATCCACCACCGGTTGTTAAACTTGACGTCAGTTGTCACGTCATGGAGATCGACGTGGGACATGACGACCAAGATTCGCGGTTGCTGTCACCATCCACCACCGGTTGTTAAACTTGACGCTAGTCGTCGCGTCATGGAGATCGACGTAGGAAATGACTACCGAGATTCGCGGTCGCTGTCACAATCCACCACCGGTTGTTAAACTTGACGTCAGTTGTCACGTCATGGAGATCGACGTGGGACATGATGACCGAGATTCGCGGTTGCTGTCACCATCCACCACCGGTTGTTAAACTTGACGTCAGTCGTCACGTCATGGAGATCGACGTGGGACATGATGACCGAGATTCGCGGTTGCTGTCACCATCCACCACCGGTTGTTAAACTTGACGTCAGTCGTCGCTTCATGGAGATCGACGTGCGACATGACGACCGAGATTCGCGGTTGCTGTCACCATCCACCACCGGTTGTTAAACTTGACGTCAGTCGTCACGTCATGGAGATTGACGTGGGACATGATGACCGAGATTCGCGGTTGCTGTCACCATCCACCACCGGTTGTTAAACTTGACGTCAGTCGTCGCTTCATGGAGATCGACGTGGGACATGACGACCGAGATTCGCGGTTGCTGTCGCCATCCACCAGCGGTTGTTAAACTTGACGTCAGTCGTTGCATCATGGAGATCGACGTGGGACATGACCACCGAGATTCGCGGTCGCTGTCACTATCCACCATCCGTGGTTGAACTTGACGTCAGTCGTCGCATCATGGAGATCGACACGGGACATGATGACCGAGATTCGCAGTTGCCGTCACCATTGACCACCGGTTGTTAACTTGACGTCAGTCATGGAGATCGACGTGGGGCATGACGACAGAGATTCGTGGTAGAAGTTGTCATCTATCGTCGGTTGCGAACTTGACGTTGGCTAGGACGACCGAGATATTCCCTATTAATAGAAAAAAAGAAGATAAATTAATGCTTATTGTTTGAATCACTTTTTCTTATGGCTTATTGATTAAATGAACGTATGGTCAACTCAATCCACATCTACAGGGTACATATTCATGGTAGGACGACTCAATCCAAAATTAATTTCAAAAACACACACTAACCATATTGTATTAGGCAATGGGTTAAATGCATTCAACTACACAGGGCTTTTATTGCTAGGTACTGCTTGTGCTAATGCAGGCCTAATGCCTGTGGCATGCTATTCAATATCTGCATTGCAGTTTTCACTTGCCGCTAGCCGCAGCGAGTACTTGCATAGTACAAGTAGCAGCTAGTACTATAGCACTCGTGTCTACGACTACGGCTACAGCTACGCCACATCTACAAAGACTAACGCCACTGTATTTTAGGTGCAGCAGATCTATAATATAAAACGGATCAATACCCAAATAGATACTGTAAAATTAAAACCCACTTTCTCTTGAGAACTAAAAGTATTTTTTATTTCATTTTATACTGTTTATATTGTTTTAATTGGCGATGCTCTTCCATTTTACATGCAATATGACACTTACAATACTAACACGAAAATGAGTGTATGGGGCAATACTTACCAAATAGGATGTCGAAGCTCAGCCTGTACGTTTTCTACTTCTTCACAGAATTCTTCATTCCACAGCCATTTTGGGGATCTCTGGTTGTGTAAATAACTATTCTATCCTTAGTCATTGGTGTGTGTCCTTACACAATGCTTTCAAAAGGAATTAAACCAGACAGAATTACAATGAAATGTCAGCGATCAGGCAAACGGCGTTTCTCTAGTACGTATAGGCATCGTCTGCTACGCTGATACTGCGCTCTGATTGGTCAAAACGTGCCTGTTTGATCACATGATGGATTAAGCGCCTTTTGGAACTAAACAATTAGCGCCTTTTGGAACTAAACAACATTTTTGATCCAATTTTTTTCATATTTCTAAAAATTATTTTGAGGAGTGAAATGGTTATTTAAATGCACATGTTTGATGAGCATTTAATCGTGCAAGAAAATCCAATTTGATGAAAAGTGGATTTAGCGCCTTTTGGAATTAAGCTCTTCATATATTACCGGTGTCATGCAATGTACACAAACTTATAATTGCATCCCAAAATGTCGAAATCATCCCCCGCACTTGCCCCCCCTACTGCATACCATCAATGATAAAACATAAACTAAAAATTGGCTTGATTATAGACTACCCCTTAAATGTGAAGTCTCACCCTCACACTCCTGCCTCTCTTTATTAACGAATCCTGCTACACCGCAACAGCACATGGCGAACAATGTATGTAGATTAGGTCCTCAAAAGTGCAGTGGCAGAGCATTATTTTAGCACCGGCCTTACAATCTGGAAGTCTCTGATTCAATTTGCGGGGAATGCCCACCATCCTATTGTTATATATCAGGGGCGTCGATCCTGGGGGGGGGGGGGGGGGGGGCAAGGGGGGGGGGGGGGCGGTCGCCCCCCAATGAAAATATTGGGGGCGAACATATCATTTCGCCCCCCCAATAATTCCGAAATGAGGAAGAAAAAAATCGAGTGATATAACGCCAAGAGGGGAAAAACACATTTATCAATAATTAATCTTCAAAATAGCCGTTTTTTAGTTTGAAAAGGACTGTAAATCTCTGTTTTGCCGCGCGCTTCGCGCGCATACAGTTTCTCTATTGCAAGTTACATTTTGGTTGCGGGAACTCACCTTTCGAAATGTGTTGGGCAATGTAATTTCTCAAACGCACACCTCAAAACGAAGTTTAATTAAACCCTCATCTATATATAGCACACCGTCACAGAAAATAAATAATCTGAAATACATCTTTCAGTCAATTCAGTCCATATGCCCTGAACGCAAATCAAATTGGAATATCATGGTCCCCCCACATTTGAAAGTGGAGGAGATTGTCCCCCTCCTTTTGTCATTATGTATGTTTGGTTCCATACTAATTTATATACTTCATATTACGTGAAATTTCTGTCTCAGGTGTGCATCAAATCGCACAATTTCACGCCCCAAAATACAAAAGCTCCCTACTGTGGGAGGGGGATACCCCCTCCCACACCCTCCCCGCTCGGTCGCTTCGCTTCCTCGCAATGTCTCCCCTCTACTTTTGAGAAGTTGTTGACGCCCTTGCTTAGTTTCATGGGAGCCCAATGCCCTATACTATATCGATGGCTCTATCGTATACAGGATCACGTGGATCCATCTCATGCAAGGCTCAATCTTTTCCTCGCTATGCCCTTTAAAAATACGTTACGAGTAGGTTCACTATTTTATACAATTTTAACACCCATGATAGGAGTTGCAAATGTCTGAAATCTAAAAGCTTCCGGGGGCTCCGCCCCCTGGACCCCCATTATTGTCCCCAAATGTGGGGTGCCCCCCAAAGTCAGGTCTTCGAGCCATCAAGACACTTTCAATGAGCGCATAATAAAACTTCCGGGCATGCCAATGTGTGGCTTTTAGCTCTCTCAGTGGTCACTCTGGAAAATTTTTCAAATTTCGCCCCCCCAATCGCAAAAACGGATCGACGCCCCTGTTATATATTAGTTTAAAACTTTACATAATACAAACAGTGACGTATCCAAGTCATTCGAATGTTTGGGGGCAGTCATATATTTCTCCCTCAATACCGGTGTGAGCGCATAATCTGTCTGGGCGGATAGCCTGTCTGGGCCGCAGTATTATAGTAATGGCAATATCGTGTATTAGGCCCCACCACTGCTATACTGTATACACTTATGTAGCCAATAAATCTAATTATAGCCACTAAATCTGACCTATAGCCACTAAATCTGACCTATAGCCACTAATCTGACCTATAGTCACCACATTAGGGTTAGGGTTAGGGTTTAGGGTTAGGGTCAGACAGGTTATCCGCCCAGACAGATTATGCGCTGACACCGGTACCAATGCCATGACACAATCATTAAATTATTTTAATTCATTTAGCAACTTTCAGCAAAAGAGGTGAAACATAATATAAATACAAAACATCTATTCAATATAATATAATACAACGCATATAAATATATCGTACATGCGCTAATTTGCATTAGCATTTTGTAAACAAAAATAATGAAATATCTGTTTTAAAGATTTTTGTATAATTTTGATGTTTGTGTGAAAAATAATTATACAACATAATAGTTTAAGAGAGTCGCAGTGGGTTTCACAATGATCTGCTGGCTTGATGCCAAGACATTCCAAAAAAAGATGAATATTACCCCAAATTATGTAAATATGGGATAGAAAAATAGTTTAACAAAGAAAGGTGCTAAAACAAATAATGAAAGTACAGGTTTGTACGCACAAGGCTTTAAAAACGATATAAAAACAATTCACAAATTTTTCATTCAATTGATCATGCCAGTTATACCCATCATTTGTTTACAGTGATAATTAGAAGTCCACGGTTGTACCCTTGCGATTAGGCAGCCATTACCATAATTGCCCGATCTGCGGCGGTCTGCTTTGTATCGTGTAAAATAAAATGGAATAAAAACAGAGGCAAACTCCTCAACTTAGATAATTGGATTTTTAGCGGTCTGTCTATTTATCCGATACATTAATTTCCGCGCTCGCATTAATTCATAAATCATTCAAAAGATCATAATTTCAACCAACTAAAAAGACTCATTACTTATATCACCATAATACATAAATAAATGATTTTTAGTAGATAAAGAGCTTGGGAACCCCATTATCATTCATTATATGTATTATGTTTAATTATACATTATATGTGACCTTGCGCCACAAAACGACCGTTATGTCGCGGATATAGTTTCTCTGTTATTAGCTGAAATAGTCAAATTGGTTAAAATATGAGATTCATGATTTTTGTATTTCCTTAGAGGAGGTATCTTCCTTCTGTAAAATTTTGATCGTCAGAAATCATGTTTAAATATGTTTTTTTATCAAATAAAAATTATCAGATTACAGCGCTTGAATGGATGCAGATTCTTAAGTGGCCCGTTTCTCCCTTGTTTTAAAACTGCTTCAGCCATTTTCCAAGTCTGTGGCGCTCATTTTCCAAGGGTTTGCCTTGTCTGAATATGACAAATTATATACCATTTTAAAGGTAATGAGTTGTACTGTAATGTCATGTGAAAATCAGCATAATCATTTTCCCCGACTTATTGGTCGTTTTGTGGTGTAAGGTCACATATTATATCATATTATAGATTTACTATGACCCGCTTGTTGTAAGGATGGGTGGTTGGGATTGGGTGTTTGGGATGGGGGTCTTAGAGTGAGGATGTGGTGGGGGGGGGGGGGGATCTTAGAGGGTAGGGGTAGAGTACTGTAATTGATAAGAAAATGCGTGACGTTTTACTATGTATGTTATATGCACCATATATTTTTTTTTTACTAGGACCCCGTGGAAGAACAGATCCATCATAATGATGGATCTGAAACGGGCCATCCTACCAATATTATCATTTATATATACCAACATACAAATAGAATATTTTAATTAAGAATTGTAATTACTTTTGTGTACAAATTGTGTATATTATGTTCTATGTTATGTTCTGACTTTTGATGTATTTTTTAATTATTGATTTGGAAATAAAACAAACAAACATCGCGTGGTCATGTTGATAATACGAAATAAATAGTAATTTTATATAATAGAGTAAAGTGGAAATCTTGTAGAAAGTAACAGTGATATTACTTTTAAACTTTATAAAATACAAACAGTGACGTATCCAAGTCATTCGAATGTTTGGGGGCAGTCATATATTTCTCCCTAACCTCCGGTACCAATGCCATGACACAATCATTTAATTATTTGTAATTAATTTAGCAACTTTCAGCAAAAGAGTTGAAACATTATATAAATACGAAACATCTGTTCTATATAATATAATACCACTCATAAATATACCGTACATGCGCTAATTTGTATTAGAATTTTGTAAGCCAAAACAAATTAATATCTGTTTAAATGTTTTATTTTTTATTTTGATGTTAGTGTGAAAGATAATTATACAACATAATAGTTTACAGTGTATTAACCCTAAAAAAACTGGGGGCTGATTTAGCCCCATCCCCTCCTTTTTTCGCGATTATTTCGCAATGCCTAAATATTTTACGGTGCCACTTCATGACCTTTTTTAATAGAATCTTGCGCATCTTTTGATACCAAATTTGTGCGCACCGGATTAACGAGCCGGGTGTTATGTCGCATTTTCCTATCGAGTGTCACTGAAAATTCATTTATTTTTTTTTTGTATTTTTCCAAATATAACATACAGAGTTTTTAGATGCACCTTTTATGTTGCAGTTTTATACCCATCTTTTCACATGTACTGTTAGTATTCCCTTTTGGCATATGGTGAATAAAACTTATTACATTCTCATTTGCATAAAACAATACAATATATAAAGAATAAAACAAAGAAAAACAAAGAAAAATACAAAAATAAAGAAAAACATAGAAAACGGTTAAACTAAATAAATTGTTATGATTATCCTGTTGTTTTATCTCAGAGATTGTGTAAATTTATTTAATCTTAGCATGTATATTGTACAAGGAACACAGTTTTGTTTCATGCAAATCACCATTATATAAAGAAAAAAATGCAAAAAATACACGAACAAAAATGTTAGCATAATTAATTAGCTCTAATTAGCATATATTTATTATTTTGTTTAACTATGCAATATTGTAGAGCTCATGGACATCTATCACCATGCCAAAATTGGAGTCGATCGGAGTTTCGGTTGCCAAAATCTTAGGGGGGCCTTTTACCCCCCCCCCCCCCCTCCCCCAGTTTTTTAAAGGTTTAAAATAGCCCAGTGTTTTTAGGGCTAAGAGAGTCGCAGTGGGTTTCACAATTATCTGCTGGCTTGATGCCAAGACATTCCAAAGAAAGATGAATATTACCCCAAATTATGTAAATATGGGATAGAAAAAATAGTTTAACAAAGAAAGGTGCTAAAACAAATAATGAAAGTACATGTTTGTACGCACAAGCCTTTAAAAACGATATAAAAACAATTCACGCATTTTTCATTCAATTGATCATGCCAGTTATACCTATCATTTGTATACAGTGATAATTATAAGTCCACGGTTGTACCCTTGCGATTAGGCAGCCATTACCATAATTACCCGATCTGCGGCGGTCTGCTTTGTATCGTGTAAAAATGAAATGGAATTAAAACAGAGGCAAACTTTTCAACTTAGATAATTGGATATTTAGCGGTTTGTCTATTTATCTGATACATTAATTTCCGCCGCTCGCATTAATTCATAAATCATTAAAAAAGATCATAATTTCAACCAACTAAAAAGACTCGTTACTTATATCACCATAATACATCGCGTGGTCATGTTGATAATACGAAATAAATTGTAATTTTATATAATAGAGTAAATTGGAAATCTTGTAGAAAGTAACAGTGATATTAGTTTTAAACTTTATAAATACAAACAGTGACGTATCCAAGTCATTCGAATGTTTGGGGGCAGTCATATATTTCTCCCGACCTTCCGGTACCAATGCCATGACACAATAATTTAATTATTTTTAATTAATTTAGCAACTTTCAGCAAATGAGGTGAAATATTATATAAATACGAAACATCTGTTCTATAGAATATAATACAACGCATCAATATTATCGTACATATGCTAATTTGCATTATTTTGTAAACAAAGATAATGAAATATCTGTTTTAAACATTTCTTTAAAATGTTGACGTTAGTGTGAAAGATAATTATACAATATAATAGTTTACAGTGTATTATGAGAGTCGCATTGGGTTTCATAATGATCTGCTGGCTTGATGCCAAGACATTCCAAAGAAATATGAATATTACCCTAAATTATGAAAATATGGGATAGAAAAAATAGTTTAACAAAGAAGGGTGCAAAAACAAATAATGAAAGTACAGGTTTGTACGCACAAGCCTTTGAAAAAGATTTTAAAACAATTAACAAGTTTCTCATTGAATTGATCATGCCAATTGTATACCCATACATTTGTAAACAATGATAATTATAAGTCCACGGTTGACCCTTGCGGTTAGGCAGCCATTACCATAATTACCCGAGCTGCGGCGATCTGTTTTGTATCGTGTGAAAATGAAATGGAATAAAAACAGAAGCAAACTCCTTAACTTAGATAATTGGATATTTAGCGGTCTGTCTTTTTATCTGATACATTATTTTCCGCTGCTCGCATTAATTCATAAATCATTCAAAAAGATCATAATTTCAACCAACTAAAAAGACTTGTTACTTATATCACCATAATACATCGCGTGGTCATGTTAATAATACGGAATAAAGTGTAATTTTGTATAATAGTGTAAATTGGAAATCTTGTTGAAAGTTACAGTGATATATATTTTAAATGTAATATTTTGACGAAAACTTGTTGATTAGAATAAATATATTTATCCCCGCTGTACCACTGCATGTACTGCTAGAGAAAGTAAACACAGTTTGATACAGTAGGATATGGTAGGCTGCACACCGCGCTATGATGTGCGAGTAATAGGTTGGTTATTACTGTCCAGCGCGATTCAATGCGTTACTATACAGTAGGCCGCAAATGCTTCCCGGAAATAATACGGACTTTCCGATTTGAACGTTGACTAGTGGATGGTATGCGCATGCGCATCTACGTGCCCGTAGTTCGTACCAGAAATCTAGTACAAGTAAACCCCTGTTTTTCCGTCGGTCTAGATCTGTGACGATAAGCACTATTTGGTTACGAAACACAACGTCATATAGCTGTATATTTCTTGTTGCCCTTGTGTGGTCTCTGTAAGCAGGTTGTCTGTAGTCTGTACTACATGATTTTAATGAATTTGTCTATACAGGTGACCTGCTTATAGCGTCCACACTTCTCGTCTGCATTTAATTTTATGGAGTCTGTCTATATCACATATATACCTCAAATTATAGTGCTCACTCCCATTGTTTTATTTGGGTGGTAATACACAGGTTTGGCTTTACACTGTTTCATGTAAATTGTCTTTAAAGGGACTTAGTAACATTGTCCAAATCCTCAAAATAAAATTTTCATTCTAGCGGTTCCCTCATACCTTATTGTATTCGTATTAACAATACAATCATGGGACAGGTTTCGGTTTTTCAAATTTCCCTTTCTTTACAATGATATGTACGATCGAAGTATTCGGATAAGAAAAACTCCGGGCGATTTTTTCTTCTGTGTACAAAGTGAGTGCAGTGAGTTATTGAATATCACTTTGCATTTTCGCTCATTACTTGGCCATGCAATGTCCATTTGACTTGAAATGTTCACACAATACCCTGTGGACATATGAGATAACAATAATATACATTGCATCAACCATTCATCACTTTTTGCACATGTCAACAAAGTTACTAGATCCCTTTAAAGGTCACCTGTTTATAGCGCCCACATGCCTTGTTTCATTTCATTTTTTCATTTCATTTTATTCCACATTCTGCATTAAAAACAACAAATACAATGAATAAAACTGATTCAAGATTACAACTACAACAACAAACACAGATAAAAACTAGGTTCACAAACAAACAAAAAAGGAGAGAATTCTACTAGACAAACAATAAATGAGAATGTGGGGGATTACCAAAAAGCCAGAGGCTTATCGAGGGTAAATCCCCATTATGGCCTAGCGGTTGAGAGAGAGAAGGGAAGAAAAAAGGGAGTAAGAGGAGAAAGGAAGACATGTATGATATTTAACACTTAGTAAAAGAAATTTAAAATTCTCACATGTTTGTTACTAAGTTTCACATGACAATAAATACTGTTTATATTTGTGCTTAAAATTCAATAAAGTTGGGCATTCTCTAATTTCAATTGGTATATCATTCCAGCATTTTGTTCCAATAAAAATAATGGTTGTGCGTGAAAAATTATATTTACATAATGGTACGTGCACATTTCCCTGTGTTCTAGTGTTATGATAATGAATTGCACTATTAAGTTTAAAGATGTCCTTAAAAACTGATGGAAGTGTTCCTTTAAAAAATGAATACATACAAATTGCCACCTGCAGCTGATTTAATTGGGTTACCGTTAAAATATTACATTTCTTAAAAAGAGGAGCACTGTGTGAAAGAGGTTGTGCATTGCAGCACATGAGTCTAACTGCACGCTTCTGTAGTACATGAAGTCTATTAATCGATATTATTGCACATTTTCCCCATACAATATTACAGTAAGATAAATATGGTAAAATCATAGTATCATATAACATCTTAAGTACTTTGAATGGAACAATATCCTTGACACGACTCACCTATGGCACCTATGGCTCTTGAAATCTTACACGATATATCATTTACATGTTGTTTCCAAGTTAAATTCGCATCAATCATAATCCCTAAAAATTTAATCTGATTTACCTGTTGTATCCTATGGTTACATATATGAATTTGCAATTGTGTTTCATCTACAAATACATTTTTAGGTTTAAAAATCATATAACAAGTCTTCTCTATATTTACAACTAAACGATTAGCAACAAACCATCGTTGAACATTTTTCATTTCAACATATAGTGTATCATTTATTGTATTAATATTATTACCCGAAATAAAAAGATTGGTATCATCAGCAAACATGATCGAATAGAGATGCTGACTTACATATTGAAAATCATTTACAGTGGACCAAGAACGGATCCTTGAGGAACACCTGTACTTATGTGATGTAAGTTAGATGATTTATGATTAATGCATGTAAATTGTTTACGATTATTAAGATAACTTTTAAACCAATTTAAAATATTACCTCTAATTCCATAATGTTCTAATTTATTCAAAAGTATATTATGATTGATGCAATCGAAAGCTTTTGAAAGATCTAAAGATATTCCAATTAAAAACTGTTTCTTTTCAAAAACATCTGAAAGTTTGTTTGTAAATTCTACAAGAGCCATACTAGTTGAAAACCCACTTCGAAAGCCAAATTACTTATCATACAAAATATCATGTCTATCAAGGTATTGCATAAGTCTATTGTACATAATTTTCTCAAAAGTCTTTGCAAATACTGATAATAATGAAATTGGTCTATAGTTTGACATTGTAGTTTTACTTCCCTTCTTAAATACTGGTATAACCTTGGCAACTTTGAGTTTATCTGGAAATACTCCACAATCCAATGAAAAATTAAAAATATTGCACAAAGGTTTTAATATAAAACAAATTGATTTCTTAAATACAGCAACATTAATATCATAAAATCCTGGACTCTTATTCATTTTCAAGGTATTTACAACTTCTAAAATATCAACAAATGTTATAGGGGAAACAAAAATAGAGTTTTGTCTTTTTTCTTTCATAAAATATCTAAAATCATCATTAACATTTGGCATATTTTCAACCAATTTGGTTCCTATTGCACTAAAGTATTGATTAAAATTATAAACAATTTCCTGTTGACCTTCAATAACAACATCATTTTCTATTAATTGTTTACATTGTTCTTTTGCATTATATTTATTAATTACTTTATTTATGACTTTCCAAGTCTTATTCATATCACCATACACATTTGTAAATTTATTAATATAAAAATCCCTTTTACTCTTTCTAACTTGTGAATTTAAAACATTTCTATATTTCTTATATTTTTCCTCCCTAACAAGAGTAGGGTTTTTAATATATTTTTTATAAAGTGTATGCTTCTTTTTACACATTTTTCGTAAGGAAGAAGTAAACCATGGTTTATTTTTATTCATATTGCCTGTTTTAACAATTTTCTTAAGAGGAAAACATTTATCATATAATTGCATAAATCTATCAAAGAAAGCATCAAACCTTTGATTCACATCCCTAATTCTATACACAAATGACCAATTCAATTTACTTAGCATCGAACAGAAACGTGCAATCGATTCATCATTAATTGTGCGTGTATAATAGAATGTCTTAGTAGGTTTATTTGAATAATTGAGTATTGCAAATATTGCACAATGGTCACTAAAATCGCTTGTAAAAATACCAGAATATAATATATCATCTTCACTTAAATTAGTAAAAATGTTATCTAAAAGTGTGGCACATTTAGTTGTAATACGGGTAGGTTTTGAAATTAAAGGAATAAAAGAATAAGATGACAATATATCTAAACAACTATTTATTGAGGTAGTTATATTTAATAAATTAGCATTAAAATCATCAAGTAAAAACCATTTTTTATTTTCATTTAAAACCTGTTGTAAAAATGATTCTAAGTGTTCTAAAAATAATGGCAAAGATTTTTCTGGTGGTCTATAAACTACACTAATAATACAACTTTTATGTTCATAATTAATTTCAACACATATAGTTTCTATATCATCATTCATTTTCTCAAGATCATAGCGTCTAACACATTGTATATCATTATGTACATAAATGCCAACTCCTCCTCCACGTTTACTTATACGGTTGTTCAAAAAGAGAGAATAATTGGGTAGAGTAAAATTTAAGCCATCATGTTCTTTTAACCATGTTTCTGTTAGGCCAGTAAGTGAAAACTTTGAATCAAAACAATCTAAAAATGTACAAATTTCATCATAATTTTTCTTCAGGCTTCTACAATTTAAATGTACCATAGATAATTTCTTGGTGTCACAAATATTTACATTTTTATTAAAATCAGCTGGAGTACTATATTTAGAATCATATGGGAATCTTTCGAATGTATTATTCATAAAAAAAAGGCAAGATAGACTATATTTATTGCCAAATATTGGTATTGAGAAAGCATTTGTGTAGACATAGGGTGAATTGAAGAATAAGACATATTCAGATAGATAACAAAAGAAACAGAAGGAACAATTAAATACAAAACAAAACAAACAAAAAACTGACACACAAGAATTACTACAAAAATATAAAAATGTTTAACTTACGAGACAATATACAATTCAAAACATGTAAATAAATATGAGATGTTCAAGCGTTTAAAAATGTAAAAAAATAATTTAAGCAGCCAGAAGCTTCGTAATGAAGCGATATAATGTTATATTCATGTTCATGTCCATGTTCACGTACCTATCCCCCTCAGGTTGTCATGACTGTGCACCATCTTTTTCATTGTGCCAGTGTTTGTTTTGATCAGGGCAATGATGCGACCGTCGGAGGACCAGGCCGTCTCTACCTTCTCACATGTTTTCGTGTCACTAAGTAGGTTGGCATTTGCGGTCGTGAGGTCCTCTTGTATCGATTTGCGTTGTCCAGCTAGCTTCCGACGATTCCTCATTACTAGCTGACGTGTCCGGTACGACCCAAACTTGACGATTATGGGCCGTGGTGGTGAGTGTCTGCTTTTAGTTGACGTCTCCGGATTGCGATGTCTGGTAGAGATCCTGTGGCTCCTCTCAATGTCCGCCTTGGTGAGAGGGACCTGCAGGACATCGTTCACCAATGAGATGATGACATCATCGGTGTCCTCTCGATCACTTTCCGTGACCCCAAAGAAGCGCAGACAATTCCGACGTGAGTACTGCTCCTGGGAGTTTGCAGTGTGTTGTAAGGAACGAATAGCAGCTTCGTTCGTCTCAGCTTTCCTGGTCACTTGCTGTACCTTGCGATTCGTCTGGTCGCTGCTGACTTCGAGCTCAAGAACTCTGGCTTCAAGCTTTGCTACGGTGGTTTGCAGCTCAGTTAGCCTCTTGTTAACTTCCATCTCGACCAGCAGGAGAAAGCTTTTGTTTGTCAGGATGTCCTTGATTACTGCTGCGATAATACTCTGGGATGAGTCGTCTGAAGGATTTTCCTTAGATCTTGTCTTTCTGGGTGAGTTTTGAGGTGCCATAATAACACTATATACACAGATGTAGCAATACGATATCTTGTATATAAGGTAAGGTGAACTGGCTCAGTTAATTCAGGATGGAACGAACGGCTATTCACTTCAGCGTATCAGTTGTGTTCATGGAAGTCACATGAAAGGCGGGATTAACACTTAACAAAGGATCCACTTCACGCTCTGCCTCATATGAATTGAAGTGATCCAGGGTCCAGTGTATGAACGGTGTGAAAGTGATGCGCCGATGCACGTAGTATAGCAGTTACTGTAATGCTCTTAAAGCCGGTCTTAAAAGTGGGTGTGTGGGACTGAAGTAAGCAGAGTTAATAAAAAGTCTCAGTTCACCTGAATATCTGAAGTACAAATTCTCACCAAAACTACTTGAAAATAGTCGAATAAATAGCTCCTGGCTGCTCTTTAGATAGTCTGTAGTTATTTACATGGTGCTGATACCATTTTTCGCAATGTAAAGTCCGTTAATTCAGTTGATATTTAAGAGAGAAAAACACACACCATGTAGTTCACCATGTCAACATTCATGGTGACCACCCCTTGGGTGGTCACCATGCAAAGGGCTAACTACATATGATTTTATGGAACTGGTCTATAAAGGTCACCTGTTAATAGCAGCCAATTTTCTTTTTTTCCTTTGCTGGTCATTATGCACAGGTTTGACTGTAAACGACATTTCGGAACCTGTCTATAAAGGTCACACGAATATAGCGGCCAATTTTTTAATTTCCATTTGGTGGTCATTATACACAGGTTTGACTGTAAAATATATACCTGTCTGGCATGGAAACCTGTTTAAAGTGGCCAATTGTTTCTAGTATGGGAACCTGTCTATAATGATCACCTGCTTATAGCGGCCATTTTTAAAATTTACATTTGGTGGTCATTTGGTGGTGACTGTAAAATATATTTTGGAACCTGTCTGTAATGGAAACCTCTTTAAAGCGGCCAAATGTTTCTTTCCCTGTGGTGGTTATTAAACACAGGTTTGACTGTAAACGATATTTTGGCACCTATCTAAACCCCTCAAAAAAAGTTCGGAAACTCAAGTTTAATCGATCATATCTCTCGTATTTTTTAATAAGAATACTCGAAATCGGTGTCACAATAAAGCCTCATTATATACCTTTCAAACGGTGCATTATGTGTAGTGATTATGCAATTGGGGCGATTGCAGTAGCCCAGAGAATAGGGAGAGGCAGGAAGTGAAATCTCGCAAAATGGCCCCAATGCATTCAATTTACGAGTGCATGACTGCGTTGATCAGTTTTCTAAAGGTTAACATTCTATTGAATACTGCCACCCTTTCCATTCATCAAAATTGTTGAATTGGATACCATTTTAATGGAAATTATCTCTTCATTACGATGGCATATTAATCGTAAGGATTATGCAAATGGAGTGTGTGCAGCGAACCGGAATATGGAGATGGGTCGAGTGTGAAATCAGACAAAAAGATATGGAGTTGACAAAAAATCAGAGCGTTGCATTTTTTTCGAGCTTTTGGGAGGATTTTTTAGCATTTCAAATAAAATATTCATGATCAAATATGATATCAACGGAAAGTCCAATAACTCTTATGTATGAAAATGTGAAATTTATAATGATTTTTGTAAAGGGCGGCTGCAGGGAGATAAATGGGAGGGAGGCTCAAAAGTGACCCATTTTGAAACGCTCTGATTTCAAGGCACTATTCATGCGTTTTCAATTGAATTCCTCTCATTCATGGCCAACTCATTCAAGTCGCATTACATCCTCTACACAATGGTATACAGATACCGACACCAAATCAGAGCGTTTTGAAATGGGTCACTTTTGAGGCTCCCACACATTCATCTCCCTGCAGCCGCCCTTTACAAAAATCATTATAAATGTCACATTTTCATACAGAAGGGTTGTTGGGCTTTCCGTTGGTATCAATTTAAATCATGAATATTTTATTTGAAATGCTAAAAAATCCTCCCAAAAGCTCGAAAAAAATGCAACGCTCTGATTTTTTGTCAACTCCATATCTTTTTGTCTGATTTCACACTCGACCCATCTCCATATTCCGGTTCGCTGCACACACCCCATTTGCATAATCCTTACGATTATTATGCCATCGTAAGGAAGAGACAATTTCCATTAAAATGGTATCAAATTCAACAATTTTGATGAATTGAAAGGGTGGCAGCATTCAATAGAATGTTAACCTTTAGAAAACTGGTCAACACAGTATTGCACTCGTAAATTGAATGCATTGGGGCCATTTTGCGAGATTTCACTTCCTGCCTCCCCCTATTCTCTGGGCTACTGCAATCGCCCCAATTGCATACTCACTACACATAATGCATCGTTTGAAAGGTATATAATGAGGCTTTATTGTGACACCGATTTCGAGTATTCTTATTAAAAAATACGAGAGATATGATCGATGAAACTCGAGTTTCCGAACTTTTTTTGAGGGGTTTATAAAGTTCACTTGCAATTTAGCGACAATTGTATTGTTTCCATTGAGTGGTCACTATATAAAAGTTAAACTTTGTAAGATTTTACAGAACCTGTCCATTAAGGTCACCTGTTTATAGCGGCCACTTTTATTGTTTCCAATTGGTGGTCACTATACACAGGTTTGACTGCATTAGATCTTAAAACATTTGTTACAAAACTTATCTTCTCTGCAAATTTTGAGCGAGCACTGCATGCACCTATTACACAGAAGGCACACGGTAAAATACTGAAGGGATGACAAAAAAGTACACGGTAATATATTGTTTAGATGTTGTCACCTATCACCTGGGTGACGAGGTACTCAGTAAAGTACCGTCTGAGGGGTTAGGGTTAGGGTTAGGGTTAGGGTTAGGGATAGGATCACTGTACAGATTATCCATCAGATTACAGAAGATGTCATCCCTTCAGTATTTTACCGTGTGCTTTTTTTTTTTTTACGGTGGTTTACTGTGTGCTTTTTGTGAATCGGGTGCTGCATGACGTAACTGTCCAGAGACTTGAATGCACGTCGTCGTGTGAAATCGAAAAGGTAGAGAACAACAGTCAAAGTGCCTAGTCAACTCAATTGTAGTACCTCACTGGGACGACAGGTCAACGGCCCTCGTCTAAGCGATCGAAAACTGCCTAATACAACGTATGGACAGTACAACTCTTTTCAGGTCAGACTAATCACTGTACAGTGTATTCCTCTCGCCGCGCCGCGGTCTCATCACACATAGCTAGAGTGCCTAGTGGCGTTCGTTTCACGGTCGATCAGCCAGCGCGGATATACCGAGTTTCTGGTCGAAACCGAAATGAAGGTTGCTTAGAAAAATCATTATTTACGGTAAATATTACGAATTAGGACATGAAATTTTCAGAGAATGTAGATGAAACATGTAGGTATCAAATTCCGTAAAGTTGAAATTTTCAGCAAAAGACAAATTTTAATGATTTTGAGACTCTATGTACTAAAGACCCACAGCGACTATATACTCATTCTCTGAGACTGGGTCTCATATACCAACACAGTTCAACATTGGAAAATCAACAATTGGAATGAAGTATTATACAAAATACATACAAGAAAACAAATATACTGATGGTGATAATGATGATGATGATGATGATGATTATTATTATTATTATTATTATTATTATTATTCTTATTATTATTATTATTATTATTATTATTATTATTATTATTATTATTATTATTATTATTATTATTATTATTATTATTGTTAACATTATCATTATCATTATTATTATTATCACAAGTATTATTATTTGTATTACTACTACTAACATTACCATTAGAAGTCTTACAATTATTACTAATATCATAGCAGTCTTCCCGATGATACGTATGTGTATAAGGAACCTATTCGATGAATGCGTACCTTCATTTCACATCACAAGTAACAATCTATCTTGGCTTGCGGCTATCGTAATCTATGAAATAAGGATACCCCCCCCCCCCCCGCCATGATGATATTTATGATGATGATTATAATTATTATTATTTGTATTAATATGATTATAATTTAAAAAAACGCAGTCTTCCCGATGATATGTGTATGAGGTACTCTTCGATAAATGCGCTCCTACATTTCACAAAACAAGTAACGATATTACTCAGCTGGCGGATATCTTATTCTATGAAATAAGAAGAAAAGTAAGAATTACTCCCCCTCCCCCCATGATGAAAATTATGATTAGAATGTTGATGATGATGATGATGATGATGATGATGACGATGATGATGATGATGAATATTATTATAATCATTATTATTTATAATATAGTTATTATCATAGCAAACTTCCCTGATGATATTGGTATGAGGAACCTTTTCGATGGATGCGTTCCTTCGTTTTACATAACAAGTAACAATGTAACAATTTTATGAATAAGGATACCATTACAGACGGCTGCCCCCCCCCCCCCCCCATGATGATAATTATGATTATGTTGATGATGATGACGATGATGATGATTATTGTAATCATTAACATTAATATTATTATTAATATCATCATGATTAAAATCAACGCAGTACTCCCTCGTATGAGATACCTTTTCGATAAATGCGCTCCTACATATCACAAAACAGGTAACGCTATCACTCAGCTTGATGATGTTGATGATGATAATTGTAATCATTATTATTTGTATTAATATGATTATGATTAAAAACAACGCAATCTTCCCGATATGTTTTTTAGGTACTTTTTCGATAAATGCGCTCCTACACAAAACTAGAAACGATACTTCTCAGCTGGTGGCTATCGTATTCTATGAAATAAGAAGAACAGTTAGAATGACCCCCCCCCCCCCCCCCCCCCCTCACCATAATGAAAATTATGATTACAATGATGATGCTGACTATTATTATCATCATTATTATTAATAATATAGTTATTATCATAGCAAAATTTCCCGATGATATGGGTATGAGGAACCTTTTCGGTGAATGCTTTCCTCCAATTCACATCACAAGTAACAATCGATCTTGGCTTGTGGCTATCGTATTTTATGAAATAAGAATAATATTAAAGACCCCTGGGGCCCCCCCCCCCCCCCCCCATGATGATAATTTAGATTA